>WNWK01003358.1:0-169957 GCA_009830355.1 Cherax destructor | reverse complement strand
AATGCACAATACTGTTGTGCTACTCTGCTGTATTTTTCTGCTGTACTCTGTCGCAGTATATCTGCACTGTACTGCTGTAACCCCACCTTATATACTGCGAGGACCAGAAATGACCGTACATCACAGTGTGGTTGCTGTGCTATCACCTGTGTTTTGCTGTGCATTTTAACAACACATGTGAAATAAAAGTGTTTACAACACTGGAAATGTTCATAATTAACGCAGAGGAACGTTTGACGACGTTTCGGTCAATTCTGGACCATTATAAAGTTGTAGGTCGGATAATGGTCCAGCACGGACCGAAAATGTCTCAAAATTGCAGATTAATATATATATATATATATATATATATATATATATATATATATATATATATATATAAACAGTGGACCCTCGGTTTTCGTTGAAAATTCTTTCCAGAATGCTGTTTGAGTACCGTTACCGAACGAATTTGTTCCCATAAGGACAAATGTAAATTCAGACCCCAAAAATACACTTACAAAAGCACTTACGAAAATACACTTACATAATTGTTCAAGTTTGGAGGTGAACGAAAACCAGGGTCCACTGTGTATATATATATATATATGTGTGTGTGTGTGTGTGTGTGTACTCACCTAATTGTGGTTGCAGGGGTCGAGACTCAGCTCCTGGCCCCGCCTCTTCGCTGTCTGCTACTGGGTCTCTGCTCTCCCTGCTCCATGAGCTTTATCATACCTTGTCTTAAAACTATGTATGGTTCCTGCCTCCACTATATCTTTCTCTAGTCCATTCCACTTCCTGACTACTCTGTGGCTGAAGAAATGTTTCCTGACATCCCTTTGACTCATCTGAGTCTTCAGCTTCCAGTTGTGTCCCCTTGTTTCTGTGTTCCCTCTCTGAAACAACCTGTCACTATCTACCTTGTCAATTCCCCGCAGTATTTTGTATGTCGTTATCATGTCTCCTCTGACCCTTCTTTCCTCCAGTGTTGTTAGTCCTATTTCCCTCAACCTTTCTTCATAAGACAGACCCTGAGTTGTGGAACTAACCTTGTCGCAAACCTTTGCACTTTCTCTAGTTTCTTTACGTGCTTGACCAGGTGTGGGTTCCAGACTGGTGCTGCATATTCTAGTATGGGCCTGACGTACACGGTATACAGTGTCTTGAACGATTCCTTGTTAAGGTAACGGAACGCTAATCTAAGGTTTGCCAGACGCCCATATGCTGCCGCAGTTATCTGGTTGATGTGGCCTCCGGAGACGTGCTAGGCGTTATACTCACTCCAAGGCCCTTTCTCCTTTGCCGAGGTTTGTAGCCTTTGTCCGCCTAGCTTGTACTCTGTCAGCGGTCTTCTTTGCCCTTCTCCGATCCTCATGACTTTGCATTTGGAGGGATTGAATTCGAGAAGCCAACTGCTAGACCAGATGTCGAGCTTGTCCAGGTCTGTTTGCAGCCCTGCCTGGTCCTCTTCCGATGTGATTCTCCTCATTATTTTCACATCATCTGCGAATAGAGACACTTCTGAGTCTATCCCATCCGTCATGTCATTTACATATACCAGGAATAACACTGGTCCTAGGACTGACCCCTGCGGTACACCACTCGTCACAGGCGCCCACTGTGATACCTCACCACGCACCATGACCCGTTGTTGCCTCCCTTTGAGGTATTCCCTGATCCATTCCAGTGCCCTTCCTGTTATACCTGCTTGTTCTTCCAACTTCTTTACTAATCTCATGTGAGGAACTGTGTCGAAGGCCTTCCTGCAGTCCAGGAAAATGCAATCAACCCACC
Organism: Cherax destructor; assembly: GCA_009830355.1. NCBI lineage: Eukaryota > Metazoa > Arthropoda > Malacostraca > Decapoda > Parastacidae > Cherax > Cherax destructor. The sequence continues at coordinate 168,181 of WNWK01003358.1, read as the reverse complement.
CTTCTCTCTCCTGCCTTACCTCTGTTACTTTATCATAGAACTCTAGGAGGTTTGTTACACAGGATTTGCCTTCCGGAATCCATGCTGTCTGGTGTTTATTATCCTGTTCCGCTCAAGGTGTTCCACCATTCTTTTCCTGATGATTTTCTCCAGGACTTTGCACACTATACATGTAAGTGACACCGGTCTATAGTTTAGTGCCTCTTTTCTGTCTCCTTTTTAAAAATGGGGACTACGTTGGCCTTCTTCCATACCTCAGGTAGCTGCCCAGTTTCAAGGGATGTGTTGAATATTGTGGTAAGTGGCACACTCAGTACCTCAGCTCCTTCCCGAAGAACCCACGGGGAGATATTGTCCGGACCCATCGCCTTTGAGGTATCGAGGTCACTGAGTAACTGCTTCACTTCCTCCTCAGTTGTGTGTATGCCCTCTAGCACTTGGTACATCCCTTGTTGGTGACGAACCATGTCCTGTCTACCCAGCTGCCTTCCTTCCTCCATTGTGAATACTTCCTTAAACCTCAAGTTGAGCTCCTCACATACCTCTTGATCATTACTTGTGAGTTCCCCATCTTCTCTCCTCAGCCTTATCACCTGGTCCTTGACTGTTGTCTTCCTTCTGATGTGACTGAACATCAGTTTCGGGTCGGACTTAACTTTCGATGCTATGTCGTTTTCGTACTGTTTCTGGGCCTCCCTCCGTACTTGTGCATACTCGTTTCTAGCTCTTCTACTAATCTCTTTGTTTACTTGGGTTCTTTGCCTTCTGTACGTTTCCATTCTCTGATACTCTGATTCTTTGCCTCCTGCACCTTTGGGTAAACCAGGGGCTCTTTCTGGCCTTCCCATTTAAACATTTGCCTCTGGGTATAAACCGTTCCTCTGCCTCCTTGCACTTTGCCCCTACGTATTCCCACTGGATGTCCTGCAGGAAATTCCTCAAGCCCGTGTAGTTTCCTCTTTTAAAGTCTGGTTTGTCTCTATCGGTACTGTTTCCCCTCTCCACCTGTAGCTCTACAATGTACTCAAAGCTAAGCACCATATGGTCACTGGCTCCCAGGGGGCTCTCGTGCGTTATGTCTTCAATATCTGAGCTGTTCAGGGTGAATACAAGGTCCAGTCTTGCTGGTTCATCTTCTCCCCTCTCTCTGGTCGTGTCCCTGACATGTTGGTGTGTGTGTGTGTGTGTGTGTTGTACATAGATAGATAAAGAGAAAGAGAAAGACAGCAGAATGAATATTAAATAAACAACGTTTATCTCAGTGGTAAGATTTTCAGCGGATATTTGAGTGAGACTGAATTGTGAATGGTTTCAGCAAGTGTACTGTGGCTTTTATTCTTCAGGGAAGATATTAAAGCGGGTGGTGTTGTAATTGTGTGTACGAAGGGTGCGGTAAGGAAGAAACCTAACACTTGTCATGCGTATATAGTGAGGCTGGTAATACAGTAACGTCACGCTCGTGTTATCATGTGTATAGAGGGGGTGGTAAGCAGTAACGTCACACTTGTTATGTGTATATAGTGAGGCTGGTAATACAGTAACGTCACGCTCGTGTTATCATGTGTATAGAGGGGGTGGTAAAGCAGTAACGTCACTTGTTATCGTATAGTGGGTGGTAATACGTAACGTCACGTGTTTATCATGTTATGAGGTGGTAAGCAGTAACGTCACACTTTTTATGTATATAGTGGGCTGGTAATACGTAACGTCACGCTCGTGTTATCATGTGTATAGAGGGGGTGGTAAAGCAGTAACGTCACACTTGTTATGCGTATATAGTGAGGCTGGTAATACAGTAACGTCACGCTCGTGTTATCATGTGTATAGAGGGGGTGGTAAAGCAGTAACGTCACACTTGTTATGCGTATATAGTGAGGCTGGTAATACAGTAACGTCACGCTTGTGTTATCATGTGTATAGAGGGGGTGGTAAGGCAGTAACGTCACCCTTGTTATGTGTATATAGTGAGGCTGGTAATACAGTAACGTCACGCTTGTGTTATCATGTGTGTGTATAGAGGGGGTGGTAAGGCAGTAACGTCACGCCTGTGTTATCATGTGTGTGTATAGAGGGGGTGGTAAGACAGTAACGTCACGCCTGTTTTAGTTTAACAGCGCGTGGAATGTAGTGAGCACTCAGGAGAGGCGGAATTAAATAGTCTGGTGTAGCTCCGGTTACCGCCAGTAAAGGAGTGTTAATGCCAGGCTTGTAAATGCTTTAGTCTGTGCTAGAAATTTGTTGAAACTCGTTTCTTTTTATTTTGTTTTCCGGTTCTCGTTATTTTTACGCCGTTCAATTTACATAGTTTTTACAAAGTTCAATTTACAGACTTTTATCTTTACAGGGTTCAGTTTGCGTTCATTATTTACACAGTGCAATTTACAGGCTTAATCTACGCAGTTAACTTTGAATACACAGGGTTTTTTTTTTTTAACCAAGCTGTGTATTTCTCTCAGCGTATATATGCTGAGAGTTTCCTGTATTCCCTTTTTTTAGGGATTAAATTATTCTTGTCTGGCGGTGAAAAGGCTACTGTGCAGCCTTAATGACCCTCGTGTAGTTGATAGGCTTGAAACCCCATTAACCAAATTTATGTTTTTTCATCATATACACCGAGAGGTGTATACTTCTCGGTGTATATACACTGAGAGGTACTCACCTAGTTGTGGTTGCAGGGGTCGATTCACAGCTCCTGGCCCCTGCCTCGCGGAGTAATTACACTGAGAGGTGCATGCCTCTCGGTGTATATACACTGAAAGGTGTATACCTCTCGGTATATATACACTAAGAGGTTACTTTATTCCTTTCTTTAAGTTATCCATGACGGGTAATGTACAGGTTACGTACAGTCTTAATGGTCCCCGTGCAGCCGATAGGCTTTAAACCCCATTAACCAACATTACATAGTTCAGTTGACAGGTTAACAGCTGTTATTGTTAATTATTTTCAAAACTGATCGCTGTCTAAGTTCATACTGGCACCTTCCCAGGATGCCACCCACTACAGTCACCTATCACCCAGGAACACATTTGCTTCTAGATGAACAAGTGAACAACAGTCACCTACCACCCAGGTAAACATTTACTGCTAGGTGAACAAGTGAACAACAGTCACCTACCACCCAGGAACTCATTTACTGCTAGGTGAACAAGTGAACAACAGTCACCTACCACCCAAGTACACATTTACTGCTAGGTGAACAAGTGAACAACAGTCATCTATCACCCAGGAACACACTCACTCCTAGGTGAACAAGTGAAGAACAGTCACCTATCATCCAGGAACACACTCACTGCTAGGTGAACAAGTGAACAACAGTCACCTATCACCCAGGAACACACTCACTGCTAGGTGAACAAGTGAACAACAGTCACCTATCACCCAGGAACACTCACTGCTAGGTGAACAAGTGAACAACCGTCACCTATCACCCAGGAACACACTGCTAGGTGAACAAGTGAACAACAGTCACCTATCACCCAGGAACACATTCACTGCTAGGTGAACAAGTGAACAACAGTCACCTATCACCCAGGAACACACTCACTGCTAGGTGAACAAGTGAACAACAGTCACCTATCACCCAGGAACACATTCACTGCTATGTGAACAAGTGAACAACAGTCACCTATCACCAAGGAACACACTCACTGCTAGGTGAACAAGTGAACAACAGTCACCTATCACCCAGGAACACATTCACTGCTAGGTGAACAAGTGAACAACAGTCACCTATCACCAAGGAACACATTCACTGCTAGGTGAACAAGTGAACTACAGTCACCTATCACCCAGGAACACATTCACTGCTAGGTGAACAAGTGAACAACAGTCACCTATCACCCAGGAACACATTCTCTGCTAGGTGAACAAGTGAACAACAGTCACCTATCACCCAGGAACACACTCACTACTAGGTGAACAAGTGAACAACAGTCACCTATCACCCAGGAACACACTCACTGCTAGGTGAACAAGTGAACAACAGTCACCTATCACCCAGGAACACACTCACTGCTAGGTGAACAAGTGAACAACAGTCACCTATCACCCAGGAACACACTCACTGCTAGGTGAACAAGTGAACAACAGTCACCTATCACCCAGGAACACACTCACTGCTAGGTGAACAAGTGAACAACAGTCACCTATCACCCAGGAACACACTCACTGCTAGGTGAACAAGTGAACAACAGTCACCTATCACCCAGGAACACACTCACTGCTAGGTGAACAAGTGAACAACAGTCACCTATCACCCAGGAACACACTCACTGCTAGGTGAACAAGTGAACAACAGTCACCTATCACCCAGGAACACACTCACTGCTAGGTGAACAAGTGGACTGTAATATAGATCACGCCCATACCGGTAATCGAACCCTGGTCTGCACGCTTCAGGCTGTTAGCTCCAGCAGTAAAAGAGGTTATGAAGAACATAACCCGGCGCTTCATTCAGCTGTTGTGGACCCGAGGCTGAAACTGCGTAAATACAGGCCACTCTGACACCAAGTATTTTTCACGCGTAGTAATATCGCGATGGAGTATTACTTTTCAATGCTTTTACCAGTAAATAATGAGAATAATATGTAATATCTTGATTATGAAAGTTATTGATGCTACATTTATGGTATCTCTCATATATATATATAAATATATATATATATATGTCGTGCCGATTAGGTAAAACTGGTCAATTAGCAAGAACTCATCTAAAATTAAGTTCTTTCTAAAATTTTCTCTTATACGTTTAAAGATATATTTTTTTTATTTATGTTAATGTAAGAATTTATAATTTTGTACCAAGAGAAACTTTGAAAACCTACCTAACCTTATTACAACAAGCGCAATTTAATTTAGCCTAACCCAACAAAATATATTTTAGATACGTTAACATTAATTTAATAATAAACAAACACAATGAAATATATTTTTTTCGTTATGTTCAGAATGATTTTGGCGAATTTATTGCATACACAAATTTTCACTTGTCTTATACGGCAAGGTGAGCGTTGCTATTTAAGCCAAAATCGCAAGTTTTACCTAATCGGCACGACATATATATATATATATATATATATATATATATATATATATATATATATATATATATATATATATATATTATTAATATATCGGCCGTTTCCCGCCAAGGCAGGGTGGCCCGAAAAAGAAAAACTTTCATCATCATTCACTCCATCATTGTCTTGCCAGAGGGGTGCTTTACACTACAATTATAAAACTGCAACATTAACACCCCTCCTTCAGAGTGCAGACACTGTACTTCCCATCTCCAGGACTCAAGTCCTGCCTGCCAGTTTCCCTGAATCCCTTCATAAATGTTATCTTACTCACAGTCCAACAGCACGTCATTTGTTCATTCACTCCTATCAAATACGGTCACGCATGTTTGCTGGAAGTCCAAGCCTCTCGCACAACAAACTCATTTACCCCCTCCCTCCAACTTTTCCTAGGCCGACCCCTACCCCGCCTTCCCTCCACTACAGATTTATACATTCTCGAAGTCATTCTATTTTGTTCCATCCTCTCTACATGTCCGAACCACCTCAACAACCCCTCTTCAGCCCTCTGGATAATAGTTTTGGTAATCCCGCACCTCCTCCTAATTTCTAAACTACGAATTCTTTGCATTATATTTACACCACACATTGTGCTCAGACATGACATCTCCATTGCCTTCAGCCTTCTCCTTGTTGCAACATTCATCACCCATGCTTCACACCCATATAAGAGTGTTGATATAACTATACTTTCATACATTCCCTTCTTTGCTTCCATGGACAAAGTTCTTTGTCTCCACAGACTCCTCAGTGCACCACTCACCCTTTTCCCCTCATCAGTTCTATGATTCACCTCATCCTTCATAGACCCATCTGCTGACATGTCCACTCCCAAATATCTGAATACATTCACCTCCTCCATACTCTCTCCCTCCAATCTGATATCCATTCTTTCATCACCTATTTTTTTTGTTATCCTCATCACCTTACTCTTTCCTATATTTATTTTTAATTTTCTTCTTTTACACACCCTACCAAACTCATCCACCAACTTCTGCAACTTCTCTTCAGAATCTCCCAAAAGCACAGTGTCATCAGCAAAGAGCAACTGTGACAACTCCTACTTTGTACTTTGTGTTTCTTTATCTTTTAACCCCACACCTCTTGCCAACACCCGCGCATTCACTTATCTTACAACCCCATCTATAAATATATTGAACAGCCACGGTGACATCACACATTCTTGTCTAAGGCCTACTTTTACTGGGAAATAATCTCCCTTTCTCCTACATACTCTAACCTGAGCCTCACTATCCTCATAAAAACTCTTCACTGCTTTCAGTAACCTACCTGCTGTTCCATGCACCTGCAACATCTGCCACATTGCCCTTGCCCCCATCCACCCTGTCCTACGAGTTTTCCAAATCCATAAATACCACAAAAACCTTTTTACCCTTATCTAAATACTGTTCACCTATATGTTTCACTGTAAACACTTGGTCTACACACCCCCTACCTTTCCTAAAGCCTCCCTGTTCATCTGCTATCCTGCTCTCCATCTTACTCTTAATTCTTTCAATAATAACTCTACCATACACTTTACCAGGTATACTCAACAGACTTATTTCCCTCTAATTTTTGCATTCTCTTTTGTCCCCTTTGCCTTTATACAAAAGAACTATACATGCTCTCTGCCAATCCCTAGGTACCTTACCCTCTTCCATACATTTATTAAATAAAACTATATCCCCACCTGCTTTTAACATTTCTATCTTCATCCCATAATTCCCCGCTGCCTTACCCCCTTTCATTCTACCCACTGCCTCACGAACTTCCCTCACACTCACAACTGGCTTTTCCTCACTCCTACAAGATGTTATTCTTCCTTGCCCTATACACGAAATCACAGCTTCCCTACCTTCATCAACATTTAACAATTCCTCAAAATATTCCTTCCATCTTCCCGATACCTCTAACTCTTCATTTAATAACTCTCCTCTCCTATTTTTAACTGCGAAATTCATTCGTTCCCTAGGCTTCCTCAACTTATTAATCTCACTCCAAAACTTTTTCTTATTTTCAACAAAATTTGTTAATAACATCTCACCCACTCTCTCTGCTCTCTTTTTACATTGCTTCACCACTCTCTTTTTCTCTCCATATACTCTTCCCTCCTTGCATCACTTCTACTTTTTAAAAACCTCTCATATGCTAACTTTTTCTCCCTTACTACTCTCTTTACATCGTCATTCCACCAATCGCTCTTCTTCCCTCCCGCACCCACTTTACTGTAACCACAAACTTCTGCTGAACACTCTAACACTACATTCTTAAACCTACCCGATACATCTTCGACCCCATTGCCTATACTCTCACTAGCCCATCTATCCTCCAATAGTTGTTTATATCTTACCCTAACTGCCTCCTCTTTTAGTTTATAAACCTTCACCTCTCTCTTACTTGCTGCTTTTATTTTACTTGTATCTCATCTACCTTTTACTCTCACTGTAGCTACAACTAAAAAGTGATCTGATATATCTGTGGCCCTTCTATAAACATGTACATCCTGAAGTCTACTCAACAGCCTTTTATCTACCAATACGTAGTCCAACAAACTACTGTCATTTCGCCCTATATCATATCTTGTATACTTATTTATCCTCTTTTTCTTAAAATATGTATTACCTATAACTAAATCCCTTTCTATACAAAGTTCAGTCAAAGGGCTCCCATTATCATTTGCACCTGGCACCCCAAACTTAACTACCACACCCTCTCTAAATGTTTCTCCTACTTAAGCATTTAGGTCCCCTACCACGATTACTCTCACTTGGCTCAAAAGTTCCTATACATTCGCTTAACATCTCCCAAAATCTCTCTCTCTCCTCTACACTCCTCTCATCTCCAGGTGCATACACGCTTATTATGACTCACTTTTTGCATCCAACTCTTATTTTAATCCACATAATCCTTAAATTTATACATTTATATTCCCTCTAACTCTCTCAGATACTCCTGCCTTAATCCCATTTATTTCTCCCCACTGAAACTCGCCTACCCCCTTCAGCTTTGTTTCGCTTAGGGCCAGGACATCCAACTTCTTTTCATTCATAACATCAGCAATCATCTCTTTCTTATCATCCGCACTACATCCACGCACATTCAAACATCCCAGTTTTATATAGTTTTTCTTCTCTTTTTTAGTAATGTATACAGGAGAAGGGGTTATTAGCCCATTGGTCCCGGCATTTTAGTGGCCTCATACGACACGCATGGCTTACGGAAAGATTCCGTTACCTTAACAAGGAATCGTTCAAGACACTGTATATCGTGTACGTCAGGCCCATACTAGAATATGCAGCACCAGTCTGGAACCCACACCTGGTCAAGCACGTAAAGAAACTAGAGAAAGTGCAAAGGTTTGCGACAAGGTTAGTTCCACAACTCAGGGGTCTGTCTTATGAAGAAAGGTTGAGGGAAATAGGACTAACAACACTGGAGGAAAGAAGGGTCAGAGGAGACATGATAACGACATACAAAATACTGCGGGGAATAGACAAGGTAGACAGTGACAGGATGTTCCAGAGAGGGAACACAGAAACAAGGGGACACAACTGGAAGCTGAAGACTCAGATGAGTCAAAGGGATGTTAAGAAGCATTTCTTCAGCCACAGAGTAGTCAGGAAGTGGAATAGTCTAGAGAAAGATATAGTGGAGGCAGGAACCATACATAGTTTTAAGACAAGGTATGATAAAGCTCATGGAGCAGGGAGAGCAGAGACCCAGTAGCAGACAGCGAAGAGGCGGGGCCAGGAGCTGAGTCTCGACCCATGCAACCACAATTAGGTGAGTACAATTAGGTGAGTACTTCCCCGTGGAGAATAGAGGAAATAAAGAAGAACAAGAGCTATTAAGAAAAAGAAGAAAAACCTAGATGTGTGTATGTATATATATGCATGTGCATGCCTGTGTATTGTGACCTAAGTGTAAGTAGAAGTAGCAAGATATACCTTCTATCCAGCGTGTTTATGAGACAGAAAAAAGACACCAGCAATCCTACCATCATGTAAAACAGTCACAGGTTTCTGTCTCACACTCACTTGGCAGGACGGTAGTACCTCCCTGGGTGGTTGCTGTCTACCAACCTACTACCATATATATATATAAAGTTATAGGCTTCCTTCTCTACTACTAACAGCCATAGTGATAGATCTATACACGTCTTTCAGTGACACTGCACTCACTCGAAATAAAAGGATATAATTAAATAATAATAATAATATTATTATTATTATTATTATTATTATTATTATTATTATTATTATTATTATTATTATTATTATTATTATTATTATTATTATAGTGTTTAATACGTTGTATTAGAGGGGCCAGCCTCTGAATCCTGTGTCTCAAGATATTGCCGTTATTAATCACCAAAGTCTGGAAGGCAGACGTTATTTAGTGTATATACACCGAGGGTGTGTGTATCTCGGTATATATACACCGAGGGTGTGTATTTCGGTGTATATACAGCGGGGGTGTATCTCAGTGTATATACAAATGGGGTTGTATCTCAGTGTATATACAACTAGAGTTTGTGTGTATCTCGGTGTAAATACACCGAGGGTGTGTATCTCAGTGTATATATACCGCGAGGTTTGTATCTTTCAATGTATATATACCGATACGTATCTCACTCGAGGTATATACTATACACTGAGAGGTATATATACCGTGTGTTAGGTGATTGTTTATTAGGTTTAAATCCTTTCAACTTAACGAGGGTCGTTCAATAAGGCTGGGTGTAACCTGTACACCTCCTGTTCTTAAAATAGGATACCTGACGGACGTTTCCGGAAGTCAGTGCCGCCGCGGCCTGTTCCCAGACCAGGCATCTTGGAGGATCAAGGCCTGATCGCCCAGGTTGTTACTGCTGGCCTCGGGCAGCAGGAACTGATTTGAGGAACTTGTCCAGTTCTTTCTTGAAGAGAGCCAGAGGTTTATTGGCAATTCGTCGTATGCACGTATGCGTTGATGAGTCGGGGATCTCTGACATTCATTGAGTTCTCTCTCATTTTTAGTGAAGTTCTCTCCTGTTTTTTAGTGAAGGTCTTTTGCAACGTCTGTCAAGACTCTTGTCATACGGAGTGATTTCGGTGTTCAGGTTTGGAACCAGTGCTTCCAGGATTGTCCAGGTGTATATTATTATGTACCTTTCTCGCCTACGTTCCAAGCATTACAGTTGGAGGGACTTCAGGCGTTCCCAGTTGTTCAGATGCTTGAGTGTATACGAGTAATGAAAGTTCTGGGTTCGTTTTTCAGCTCATCTGAAATTACTCCTAAGCCTCACACACGGAGCTTTCACTCTACTGCATTATTTGAGTTTGCTCTGTAGTGTTACAGTCTTTATTTCCTCCCTTCTTCCATAGCGGAGCAACTGAAACTTGTACTCGTTAAACATCATATCGTTGTCTGGGGTTCACTGGAAGACTTGATTAATACCCACCTGAAAATCCACTGTCTTCGACTGACGACACTCTTATAGAGATTCCGGTGTCATCAGCAAAGAATGTTACGGTGCTATGATTTATGTCCTTGTCAGTGTCGGATATGAGTAAACTTTCTGTCTATATATATGGAGGTACCACCTCTAGAACTTTACTGGGAACCCTAATCCTCGGAGAAGACAATAAACGTACCTCAGGGAAAACTCGAGGTTCTCCCCGGAGCTGTTTGAATATTTTCTTCTCCTACCACTCCCTATATATATTATATTATATAAGTGCTTTATTAATAGACAGAATACATTGACAGAAAACGCAAACATGAACATGAATACATTGGTACAATATATCAAAGATTATGAATCTCCTCCAGCTCCTCCGAAGCCGGACGTGAGCCCAGTATGCAGCATGCATTTCCCCTCTGGATGGCCACGCTGAGGCGCTGGAACATGAAAGTGGCTTCCCTTGGGTCCCTGGTGGTATCGATGAGTCTGGAACCCAGTTCTTTAAGGAAACGTGTTGCGTTTTTTCCCCATGATCCCAAGATCTCTGATCCCACTGGGACAAATTGATACTGTTGGCTTATGTCCCTGTACTTGCCGATCTTGTACTCCTCCCTGTGGTCAGCAGCTCCTCCCTGTCGCCCGACACTGTGATGGATGTAGGTGTCAGCCAGTGTCGACACACAGGTATAATCCCATGCTAAGAGCTTGCCATTCTTCCAAGGATAGATGGTGATCCCGTCGGGGCGGTTTGCTGGGTTGTGGGTCTATATATATATATATATATATATATATATATATATATATATATATATATATATATATATATATATATATATATATACTGTTCTTCATTTAACGTTTAAATTAATTCTAAACTTTCACTCTCAGAATATCTTCATTACATTATCCAAATAACGCAAGTAATAACCTATCTGTCAATCATGAGGCAAAAAGTACTTTATAGAATTTAATATAAATAATTATAAGCATTAAATGGGTACAAGACAGTGTTATAACGCCCCATCTGTACACAAATAATGTGAAATTTGTGAGGGTTAAATCAGCTTTTTTTTTTTAACGTGTTCAAAGCGCTCGTCACAACACTGACCAGGGCGGAGCAGAAATAATCCATCACACAAATTGCTCTTGTCAGAGGAAATAATAGATGGCTTATGAGATAAGTGGTAGAGTTTTGGGCTCACAATGAAAAGGACCCTTGTTCGATTTCCAGGTTGGGGGATGAGGTATGGGCAAATCTCCTTACATATGCTTGCCCCCCTTCTTCGTGTGCTATTATGTAAGGTAGCATCAACTGCCCTTGTTCGTGTGATATTATGTAAGGTAGCATCAACTGCCCTTGTTCGTGTGGTATTATATAAGGTAGCATCAACTGCCCTTGTTCGTGTGGTATTATATAAGGTAGCATCAACTGCCCTTGTTCGTGTGGTATTATATAAGGTAGCATCAACTGCCCTTGTTCGTGTAGTATTATATAAGGTAGCATCAACTGCCCTTGTTCGTGTGGTATTATATAAGGTAGCATCAACTGCCCTTGTTCGTGTGGTATTATATAAGGTAGCATCAACTGCCCTTGTTCGTGTGGTATTATATAAGGTAGCATCAACTGCCCTTGTTCGTGTGGTATTATATAAGGTAGCATCAACTGCCCTTGTTCGTGTGGTATTATATAAGGTAGCATCAACTGCCCCTGTTCATGTGGTATTAATTACTCCTACCCGCTTATCAGTAAATTGGTACTTTTACTCACCCATTTGTGGTTGCAGGGGTCCATTATCACTGCTACAAGAGCCTTATCGTATCTCTTCTTAAAGCTATGTATGGATCCTGCCTCCACTACTTCACTCCAGATTGTTCCACTTCCTGACAACTCTATTGCTGAAGAAATACTTCCTAACATCCCTATGACTCATCTGAGTTTTCAACTCCCAGTTGTGTCCCCTTGTTCTTGTGTCCCATCTCTGAAATATTCTGGCCCTGTCCACCTTGTCAATTCCTCTTAATATTTCATGGCTAGCTGAGTGTTGTGGATGGCATCCTGCTGAGTCTACTCGTCTTGTAGCAAGTAGGTACCAGGATGATAAAGATTTAAGACACTTTTGCAAGGTTTCGGAATCTTTATCGTGGAAACGTTTCGCCAACAAATGGCTTCCTCAGTGTAAAACTTGTCGATTTTAAAACCATTTACATCACACCAGGGTGCTACTCGACTCTTCCCAATAGCAACGCTTATTTCTAGTCAATACAGTATACAATTGTGGGGGAAAAAATTGGTGACAAGTTATGCAGATTTATTGTATAGCCCCCTGGATACGCGGAGTATTTCGGGCAACTGTGGGTGCCACACTGGCACCACCGGCATCATGGCACCTTGAAGGGACTCGCATCCAGTTAGATGAGATAGTTAAGCATACTTTTAGTCGATCTGTGTTACCTGTTGTCGATTTCAGGGTCATCGCCCCCACAGACCAGCCCCAGGTCGGCTCCTGCCTCTATTAGGATCCCAAAATTCATAAACATGTAGTAGTAGTAGTAGTAATAGTAGTAGTATTAATAGTAATAATAGTAGTTATAGTAATAGTAATACTAATAATAATAGTAGTAGTAGTAATAATAATAATAGTAGTATAAGTGTAGAAAAAGGGTATATTTATTAAAGTTACACCCAATAACATTTAAAATATTGATAAAATTGATCACTAATAAGTTCCACACACCTTGTTAAATCTGTCTTCCCTTCGACACTGCGTTTGTTATTCTTCCGTTTATGTGTTTTTTTGTGGTGTCTCTGTGTAATATCCAGCTGTAGTCGGCCATCATGTTGATACTCTATTTACCTTGGTACTTTCTCTCCAACTCCTCTGTATCCTGGTGAAACCTTTCACCTTTGCTCTTCACTCAGAGCTCCCAGAGTCTCCGGAAAGTAGTCCAAATAAGCATCCTGGAAAAGTACTTTGAGACTCATGTTACAACCTAAAACCTTGAACGTTTTCAACATCCTCTCCACTATTTTTTTGTATTTTGGGTCCTTGTTTTTACCCGAGAACTTTTTTATAACGTCTTTAATAATAATATATTTATTTACTACAAGTACATCAATGACGTACAACTATAAGGTAGTCTATGTCTCTTTTTTTCAACATCAAGCAGAGAGTTTTCAGAATTCTCTTCCTGAAGAAGTTTTCTTATATCTGGGCCGACAAATTTACCTTTTTTGAGCTTGCTATCAGACATTCCTGGAAACTTCTTGCAAAAAGCCAAGTTTTATGTGTAGAGTATGTAAAGTTTGGATACAACATCACTTATTTTCGGTGTTGCATCTGTGTACACTACAGAACGAATAGCACCAGTGTGATTAAGGACCCCAATGGAAATAAGTCACTTTGTCTGACTTTTTTGGGTTATCCTGGAGGGTTATCCTGGAGGGTTATCCTGGAGGATTATCCTGGAGGGTTATCCTGGAGGGTTATCCTGGGTTCTCTACACATATGCTGCTATGTATGATGATCTATGTAATTGTATTTGTGTATACCTGAACAAACTTACTTATTTGGTTTCTTCCTGATCACTGAAACACCAAAACGAAAATAAAAAAATCCTTTCGTCTACTGCCTTAGTTCTTCATCACAACCAGAAGAGACTTTATGGGGAGCCCATGATTCCTCCTGGTCTCCAACTTCCACTACAAAGTATGCGTAGTAAACTTTGTTGACCAAGTGTGTAATATTTCTCTCTTGCTTCTTAATGACAAATTCACCACAAGTATAACAGAAACTCTTCTGAGAGTTAACACAGCCTAGTGTAGCCATTCTGAGAGCAACCACAGCCTAGTGTAGCCATTCTGAGAGCAACCACAGCTCTACTCTGAATTAAAACAAAAATACAATAAACACATGTTCTAAAATAGACAATTACAGTAAACATCTGTACTAAAACAAAAAATACAGTGAACACCTGTACTAAAACAGAACAAAAATACAATAAATACCTGTACTAAAACAAAAATACAAGTACCTGTACTAAAACAAAAAAATACAATAAACATCTGTACTAAAACAGAACAAAAATACAATAAATACCTGTACTAAAACAAAAATACAAGTACCTGTACTAAAATAAAATAAAAATGCAAACACCTGTACTAAAACAAAACAAAAATACAAACACCTGTACTAAAATAAAACAAAAATACAAATACCTGTATTTAAACAAGACAAAATACAATAAATGCATGTACTAAATAACAAAAATACAATAAATACCTGCGGTAGAACAAAACAAAAAGTAAAATAAACACCTGTACTAAAAAAAACACAATAAATACATATACTAAAGCAAAAATACAATGAACACCTGTACTAAAAAAATACAATTAACAACTGAAATAAAGCAAAAAATACAATAAACACCTGTACTAAAACAAAATACAATTAACACCTGAAATAAAACAAAAAAATACAATAAACACCTGTAATAAACGAAAAAAAAATACAATAAACACCTTGACTAAAACAAAAAATGCAATACGCGTCCGTACTGTGCAGAGACATGACGTTAACTGGCAGCTTTCAACCCTCCTTAAGTGCCCCCTAACCTCTTCACCCTTGTAATCCCTGAACCCCTGTAACCCCTTCACCCTCTCTCCCTCATCATTTATTAAATCATTTATTAAATCATCATTTATTAAATCTGCACAACGAAATTTATTAGAAACATTCAACAGATCTTAAGCAAAGATATTGATCTAGACTTGTGAAATAGTTCACTAGGATATAAGACGAAATAAGATCTTTAATCATCAAATATCGCCTGAAAAAAACTCGTATTAGGGTAAAAAACGTGAGTATGTGTGTCGTATATGGTAATTTAGGAGTCATGTCATATAACTTTTTTTTTTTTACCCCGAGGAAAATTATCTCCATTGAGGAGCCCGTATTTTAATTTCAAGTTTGCATAAATCCATCAAGAATGATTGATGGCTTCGCGAAATTTATTAGACGGAGAATATACTACCCCCGTAGCACCGCGCAAGATTTTTATTAATTTATTTCTCCCACGGCGGAGATATGTAGTAGCTTTTATCCAGAATGTAAATTGCTGAGTGTGATGTATATAAGTGATGTTATGAAGCGGGGAATGTTCCTATGTGCTTTCCCATGACTAATAATAATAATAATAATAATGGTAGTCTGTCATTCATTTATCATTCAATGTTGAATGATAGCTAAGTCATTTATCTAATATTAAGTGCCGAATGATTCTCTGTCATTCATCCCTGACTCAGCGGTGAGTGGCATTGTGTCATGCCACTCAGCGGTGAGTGGCATGGTGCCATTCATCACTCACTCAGTGCTGTCTCCCACTCACACGGGTTTAGCGAGTTCTCGGCTGATATTAATTTTCAGTGCATCTCAGTGTGTACACTGAAAGCTGTAAATCTCAGTGTATATACATCAAAGTATGTTAATCTATTTGTATATATATATATATATATATATATATATATATATATATATATATATATATATATATATATATATTATATATATATATATATATATATTGTATATGTGTGTGTGTGTGTGTGTGTGTGTATACCGTGAGGGTACATTTAATGTGTATACACTGAAATATATACACTGTATACACACAGAGTTTAGGTTAATCATTATTCTAGCAACAAATGTATTTTCATTGTTAATAAAGATGAACTTCAGCCTTAATAGGCCCCGTTCATTATGTAGGCCTTAGACCTAAGAGACTGGACAATCAGTTTCTACTCACTGCTGATGTGTTCTTTGTATTGTCTTGTATGGCGGTAAAAGAGTTTATTGATCTGTGTGATTTAAGACGCGTAATATTGACCCTTTCATTGAACCTTGACCTTCAACGTGTCTTTCCTTCTCCATACTGTTGTCAGTTATTCCCTGGCATCCAATCCTGTGAGTAACTGACAACAGTATTGAGGTCTGGATAATATGATCAAGGTCTCCACTGAGTCAAGGTGATGAATAAGACACATGTACGATACTTCGGTAACTTGAAGGAAAAAAGGCACAATACCCTTACTGGAACACTATACATGTAACGACGTAGTAACTTCTCGCACAATACCCTGACTGGAACACTATACATGTAACGTCGTAGTAACTCTCGCACAATACTGACTGAACACTATACATGTAACGTCGTAGTAACTTCTCGCACAATACCCTGACTGGAACACTATACATGTAACGACGTAGTAACTTCTCGCACAATACCCTGACTGGAACACTATACATGTAACGTCGTAGTAACTTCTCGCACAATACCCTGACTGGAACACTATACATGTAACGACGTAGTAACTTCTCGCACAATACCCTTACTGGAACACTATACATGTAACGTCGTAGTAACTTCTCGCACAATACCCTGACTGGAACACTATACATGTAACGTCGTAGTAACTTCTCGCACAATACCCTGACTGGAACACTATACATGTAACGTCGTAGTAACTTCTTGCACAATACCCTGACTGGAACACTATACATGTAACGTCGTAGTAACTTCTCGCACAATAACCTGACTGGAACACTATACATGTAACGTCGTAGTAACTTCTCGCACAATACCCTTACTGGAACACTATACATGTAACGTCGTAGTAACTTCTCGCACAATACCTGACTGGAACACTATACATGTAACGTCGTAGTAACTTCTGCACAATACCTGACTGGAACACTATACATGTAACGTCGTAGTAACTTCTCGCACAATAACCTGACTGGAACACTATACATGTAACGTCGTAGTAACTTCTCGCACAATACCATGACTGGAACACTATACATGTAACGTCGTAGTAACTTCTCGCACAATAACCTGACTGGAACACTATACATGTAACGCCGTAGTAACTTCTCGCACAATACCATGACTGGAACATTATACATGTAACGTCGTAGTAACTTCTCGCACAATACCCTGACTGGAACACTATACATGTAACGTCGTAGTAACTTCTCGCACAATACCATGACTGGAACACTATACATGTAACGTCGTAGTAACTTCTCGCACAATACCCTGACTGGAACACTATACATGTAACGTCGTAGTAACTTCTCGCACAATACCCTGACTGGAACACTATACATGTAACGCCGTAGTAACTTCTTGCACAATACCCTGAGTGGAACACTATACATGTAACGCCGTAGTAACTTCTCGCACAATACCATGACTGGAACACTATACATGTAACGTCGTAGTAACTTCTCGCACAATACCCTGACTGGAACACTATACATGTAACGTCGTAGTAACTTCTCGCACAATACCCTGACTGGAACAATATACATGTAACGTCGTAGTAACTTCTCGCACAATACCCTGACTGGAACACTATACATGTAACGTCGTAGTAAACTTCTCGCACAATACCCTGACTGTAACACTATACATGTAACGCCGTAGTAACTTCTCGCACAATACCCTGACTGGAACACTATACATGTAACGTCGTAATAACTTCTCGCACAATACCCTGACTGGAACACTATACATGTAACGCCGTAGTAACTTCTCGCACAATACCCTGACTGGAACACTATACATGTAACGTCGTAGTAACTTCTCTGTCATATGTGGGGTTATATGTGCTTCGATATGTTCATTAGTGAAGCTTTCACCTACACGTGGCTTCATCAGTCCAATACACAGGTGACTAAAACTGGAGACAGTGGAGACGTAGAGATGATCAGTTCATCACTCTTCAAGTAGTTTCCAAAGACTCATCATAGGCCTAAGGCTCGCGCCAGGAGAAATTTTCACGCTCCTCCCGACGAAAATACCACGTAAGACTGGAACATTTCCCTGACAATTGTATGAAACATGTTTTTTTTTCAAAAGCTGTGGAAAACAATAAATAACAGTGTTGCAACTCGTAATTATCGCAGAAATGTATTTGACGTTAATTGCTAATTTTTATATTACCCGCCAATAGTCAGCCAAGTGTTTTCATCTATTTACATATATTATAAATATCAGTTTCAAGAATTATATATTTGTAACTTTATCACACACACACACACATACACACACACATACACACACACACACATACACACATATACACACACACATACATACACACACACATACACACACACACCAGTTTGGAACCCACACCTGGTCAAGCACGTCAAAAAATTAGAGAAAGTGCAAAGGTTTGCAACAAGACTAGTCCCAGAGCTAAGGGGAATCGGCCTGACGACACTAGAGGACAGGAGGGTTAGGGGAGACATGATAACGACATATAAAATACTGCGAGGAATAGATAAGGTGGACAGATACAAGATGTTCCAGAGATGGGACACAGAAACAAGGGGTCACAATTGGAAGTTGAAGACTCCTATGAGTCAAAGAGATGTTAGGAAGTATTTCTTCAGTCATAGAGTTGTCAGGAAGTAGAATAGCCTAGAAAGTGACGTAGTAGAGGCAGAAACCATACATAGTTTTAAGACGAGGTTTGATAAAGCTCATGGAGCAGGGAGAGAGAGGACCTAGTAGTCAGTGAAGAGGCGGGGCCAGGAGCTATGACTCAACCCCTGCAAACACAAATAGGTGAGTACACACACACACACACACACACACACACACACAAGTGGAATAGTTTGGGAAGCGATGTAATGGAGGCAGGTTCCATACATAGCTTTAAGAAGAGGTATGATAAAGCTCATGGCGCAGGGAGAGTGACCCAGTAGCGGCCAGTGAAGAGGCGGGGCCAGGAGCTATGTCTCGACCCCTGCAACAACAACTAGGTGAGTACACACACACACATAAACACACACACACACATACACAAACACACACACACACACACACACACACACACAAAATATATATATATATATATATATATATATATATACAATTACACACACTATGACTATGACTCGACCCCTGCAACCACAACTATGTGAGTACACACACACACACATACACACACACACACACATATACACACACACACACACAGATCTTGGGGTGAGTATAACACCAGGCACATCTCCTGAGGCGCACATCAACCAAATAACTGCTGCAGCATATGGGTGCCTAGCAAACCTAAGAACAGCATTCCGACATCTTAATAAAGACTCGTTCAGGACCCTGTACACTGTGTACGTTAGGCCCATACTGGAGTATGCAGCACCAGTTTGGAACCCACACCTAGCCAAGCATGTGAAGAAGCTAGAGAAAGTGCAAAGGTTTGCAACAAGACTAGTCCCGGAGGTAAGGGGTATGTCCTACGAGGAGAGGTTAAGGGAAATCGACCTGACGACACTGGAGGACAGGAGAGATAGGGGGGATATGATAACAACATATAAGATACTGAGAGGAATTGACAAAGTGGACAGAGACAGAATGTTCCAGAGATGGGACACAGTAAAAAGGGGACACAGTTGGAAGTTGAAGACTCAGATGAATCACAGAGATGTTAGGAAGTATTTCTTCAGTCACAGAGTGGTCGGGAAGTGGAATAGTTTAGGAAGCGATGTAGTGGAGGCAGGTTCCATACATAGCTTTAAGCAGAGGTATGATAAAGCTCATGGCGCAGGGAGAGTGACCCAGTAGCGGCCAGTGAAGAGGCGGGGCCAGGAGCTGTGAATCGACCCCTGCAACCACAACTAGGTGAGTACAACTAGGTGAGTACACACACACACACATACACACACACACACAGGAAGTGGAATAGTCTGGGAAGTGATGTAGTGGAGGCAGGATTCATACATAGCTTTAAGGAGAGGTATGATAAAGCTCATGGAGAGGGTAGAGTGACCGAGTAACGGCCAATGAAGAGGCGGGGGCCAGGATCTGTGACTCGACCCCTGCAACCACAACTAGGTGAGTACACACACACACATACACACACACATATACACACACATACACACACACACATCCCAGGGATTAGAGATACCCTTCCTCTAGTGGATTAAACCTGTTGATCTTCCAGTCACCAATCACTGTCTGACTCGGAGAGATGATAATAATAATAATAATAATAATAATAATAATAATAGCAATAATAACAATAGTAATAATAATAAAATAATATTAATAACAGTAATAATAATAGTAACTAATAATAAAAATAATAACATTAATAACAATTATAATAGTAATATAATAAATTCCAATAATAATAATGATAGCAACTTTTGTTCATCTGGTAAGTTTAATTATTATCTAGGGGGAAATGCTAAACCCATAGGGGTCAATCTAGTAGATTTAAATGAACCTGGAACACAATTCACTTTAAAAGTAAATAATGTGTAGCCCCTTTACCCCTGGGATGAGAAGTGGCGCTGGTGACTCGAGTCCCCTCTCCTTACATGACTGTTCCTTTATTATAAACAAACCATTTTTAACATTGCTAAATTGGATGTAGGCGTCAGTCAGGGTAAGAACGAGAACAATGACCTACAGCAGTAGGCTGCCACTGTGCCAGGGATGGATGGTGATCCTGTTAGGGTTGTTAGCAGGATTAAAGGGATTGCAAGGTGCTAGAGATTGGGTTTCTCTAGTTCATTTCGTTGTGTCTTACATGCCATCCCCTGGAACTGCATAATTTAGAGAGTGCTGATCGTGTTAGGCAAGTGGTAGGTTGCAGGTGTAGCAACACCTGCTTCGCTTCATATATTATGCAAATTTCATAAATTTGCTTGTAACAGGTAAGTGAACTGTATATATAAATGCAGATGTACTCCTGTTAACTCTTTTGGAGCCTAGTTTCTAGGCCTTTTTGCCACCGTGGCCTGGTGGCAAAAGCTCTCGCTTCACACGGCGAGTGTCCGGGTTCGATTCCCGGCGTTTTTCCTTACACCGGTTGTCTATGTTCACCCATCAGTAAAATGGGTACCTGGGTGTTAGTGGACTGGTGTGGGTCGCATCCTGGGACAAAACTGACCTAATTTGCCCGAAATGCTCTGCATAACAAGGGGCTTTCTATATAGTAGTATGTCAATGATGTCAGCTAGGTGTGGATACCTTGTACATGTACTTGTAGTAAATAAAGATATTATTATTATTATTATTATTATTATTATTATTATTATTATTATATGCTCTTGCGCTACCGTCCACAGGACAGATATGAGGTGCACAATAAACTAGCCACTTCAGTAGCAAAATGAAAATCAGTCGTCTCACTTGACCTGTAAACCAATTTGGTCATTGCGAACTTTGTTGCAGATACAGTGACGTTGAGAGTGACCCGAGGCAGCAAGGCATACAGCCAGTATAATGAAGAGTGTATATGGGAGGCAAAAGTAAGAGTTTGGAATACGTTACAAATGCAAAACAAGAAAAATGGAGACACTGATTAAAGTAAGAAATATATTCCTTAATTAAAATTAGAATGAAAGAAAACAAAATCAAATGGTGGGTCTAAAAAATGACACAGCACTATACAGTCACACCAGAAGGAAATTATCATTATATTATGAAAATAAAGGACTGATGATAATAGTAAACGTTGTGAGACCCTTAGTAAACGTTGTGAGACCCTTAGTAAACGTTGTGAGACCCTTAGTAAACGTTGTAGAGACCCTTAGTAAACGTTGTGAGACCCTTAGTAAACGTTGTGAGACCCTTAGTAAACGTTGTGAAACCCTTAGTAAACGTTGTGAGACCCTTAGTAAACGTTGTGAGACCCTTAGTAAACGTTGTGAGACCCTTAGTAAACGTTGTGAGACCCTTAGTAAACGTTGTGAGACCCTTAGTAAACGTTGTGAGACCCTTAGTAAACGTTGTGAGACCCTTAGTAAACGTTGTGAGACCCTTAGTAAACGTTGTGAGACCCTTAGTAAACGTTGTGAGACCCTTAGTAAACGTTGTGAGACAGTAAACGTGAGACCCTTATTAAACGTTGTGAGACCCTTAGTAAACGTTGTGAGACCCTTAGTAAACGATTAACTTGAGTATTGAGACTGAAAGTAGAGCAGTAACTGGACACGACACACCTTGCCACTTTACCTCAAGCCACGTAATTATGAAACGAGAGATGTAAATAAACATTAGAAAACTGGCCACATCAATGACAGCAGGCAACAGAACAATCTCTCCCTGGATACTAGAGAAGGCTGCATATATGCTACGAAAGTCACTAACCACGTTGTACACCAAGTCACTGGAGACAGAGCAACTTTCAGGTACGTGGAACATTGTAAATGTATAACCGATCATTAGAAAGCTTAAAGACAAGGGGATACTAAACTAGAGACACGTGTCGCTGACGTGTATATCCTGTAAGCTGATGGAGAAAATAATGAGGAACTGAATTAATTTCCTGAAAGAGACGAATTTAATTATAAAATATCAACATGGTTTCAGAGACGGGAAATCCTGCCTAACATAATTCAATTTTACGGTACAACGACGAGGATTAAACAGGATATTGGAAGGACGAGCTTAATGCACATTTTTAGACTGTCGAACAGCCTTTGACACGGTCCCCCACGGGGAACTATTTTACACACTGGAAAAAAACAGACAAGAGTGACTGAGGAGGTTACTCAGTGGATGAGAGAGTATTGAAAAGACAAATAGAATTTAGGGGGTTACTCAGTGGATGAGAGACTATTGAAAAGACAAATAGAATTTAGGGCGGTTACTCAGTGGATGAGAGAGTATTGAAAAGACAAATAGAATTTAGGGGGGTTACTCAGTGGATGAGAGAGTATTGAAAAGACAAATAGAATTTAGGGCGGTTACTCAGTGGATGAGAGAGTATTGAAAAGACAAACAACATAGGGTCACATTATATTTTCTTAATATTTGCTGAACTAAACCTGTACGAGTCAGTCAGCACAATTTATAGAGTCTCGATACACCGTCCGCTAACCGTGGCCTGGTCTATAACCAGTGAGGCTGATTGTATTGAGTCTAGAAATGAATTCGGAAGAGAGGTAGTGGAGAACCAGCTCAATACACTGGTTCAAAAGCTCGTATGAGAAAACCCAAAAGGGCAGAGAGTAAGTTGTGGGAGGTAATCGATGAACCAGAGGGAGGCGCTGGCCCCCAGGCACTCACCACAAGGTGACTACAGCTATATGAGCAACACACAAGTTTATCAGGTGATTTTGTTAAAGTTGCAAGCAATTGTAACACCCCTACCTTCTCTTCGATCCCTGCAGGGACCAGGCACATAGTGGACGGAGCATCGAGCCTTCACTTTTCCTACCGTAGCTGCCTATTCCCATAATAATAATAATAATAATAATAATAATAATAATAATAATAATAGTAATAATAATAATAATAATAATAATAATAATAATAATAATAATTGAATCCCATAAAACTGACTGCAAAGACCAGACAGCTTTTACTGGACGGAGAGTCGAGCCTACACCTTTCCAAGGTGGTCTGCCTATTCGAATAATAATAATAATTAATAATAATACAAATAATTAATAATAATAATAATAATAATAATAATAATATTAATTGAATCTCATTGCAACTGTTAAAATGTTTCTCTCCTCATTTTATATAAATTTAAATTGCTTCCACTTCGACTAATTCTTGAAGGTGCCAGAAGATATTTGTATTAATTTCCTGATGTGCTTCAGTGAACTTAATTAGTGGAGAGTTCTTGATCCAAGGAGTTAGAACTACTCTTCTTCGATCACAGCTGATTACCTCTTAAATATAGCTTCTTCATACCTACATTCCTCTTGTTGGTGGTTGGTGAATCAGGTTACAAACACACAACATATGGCTCCCTTACCTTCGTGTGTTGGTGTGTTACTAGTTAATGGACAAAGTCGGACCGAAACGTCGCCATACGTTTCTCCCACGTGCGGCTTATGTGTGTATTGTTAGAATTATATTGTTAAATTAGGATGAGATTCTTTATGTAAAGGAATAGATGGAAAGTGTGTGTGTGTGCTTACCTATTTGTGGTTGCAGGGGTCGAGTCGCAGCTCCTGGACCAGCTTCTTTGCTGGTCGCTACAGGGGTCCACTCTCTGCACTCTAAGAGCCTTGTCATACCTCTTTTTGAAGCTATGTATGGATCCTGCCTCCACTACATCACTCTCCAGATTGTGTGTATGTGTGTGTGTGTTTGAGTAAATGGCGTAAATATCAATGAAACTCAATCACCTTGCCAAAAATTAAACTACTGTGTACATGTCATCAATTACGTTGGTTAATTTAATATACAGTGCATGTGAATGGCATCATTAGTGCCACGTCACTCCTACGTTATCCTGGCACTGCAGTATGTAGAGTGTGTGATGTAGAGTGCTTGATGTACTGTGTGTGGTGTAGAGTGTGTGATGTAGTGTGTGGTGTAGAATGTGTGATGTAGTGTGTGGTGTAGTGTGTGTGGTGTAGAGTGTGTGGTGTAGAATGTGTGATGTAGTGTGTATGGTGTACAATGTGTGCAATGCAGAGTGTGTGGTGTAGAGTGCGTGATGTGGTGTGTGTGATGTGTGTGTGGTGTAAAGTGTGTGTAGAATGTGTGGTGTAAAGTGTGTGGTGTAGAATGTGTGATGTAGTGTGTGGTGTAGTGTGTGTGGTGTAAAGTGTGTGGTGTAGAATGGGTGATGTAGTGTGTGGTGTAGAATGTGTGATGTAGTGTGTGGTGTATAGTGTGTGGTGTAGAATGTGTGATGTAGTGTGTATGGTGTAGAATGTGTGCAATGCAGAGTGTGTGGTGTAGAGTGCGTGATGTGGTGTGTGTGGTGTAGATTGTGT
Source organism: Cherax destructor (assembly GCA_009830355.1). NCBI lineage: Eukaryota > Metazoa > Arthropoda > Malacostraca > Decapoda > Parastacidae > Cherax > Cherax destructor. The sequence continues at coordinate 142,874 of WNWK01003358.1, read as the reverse complement.
GGTATGGTGTGTGTGTGGTGTAGATTGTGTGGTATGGTGTGTGTAATGTAGTGTGTGTGTGGTGTAGTGTGTGTGGTGGAGAGTGCTTGATGTACTGTGTGTGATGTGTGTGTGGTGTAGAGTGTGTGTAGAATGTGTGGTGTAAAGTGTGTGGTGTAGAATGTGTGATGTAGTGTGTGGTGTAGTGTGTGTGGTGTAAAGTGTGTGGTGTAGAATGGGTGATGTAGTGTGTGGTGTAGAGTGTATGGTGTAGAATATGTGATGTAGAGTGTATGGTGTACAGTGAGTGTAATGCAGAGTGTGTGATGTGTGTGTAGTGTAGAGTGAGTGATGTAGTGTCTGTGGTGTAGTGTGTGTGGTGTAAAGTGTGTGATGGAGAGTGTGTGGTGTAGAATGTGTGATGTAGTGTGTATGGTGTAGAGTGTGTGGTGTAGTGTGTGGTGTGTGTGTGTGATATAGGCGTGAGGTAGAGTGTGATATGTAGACTGTATGGTGTAGTGTGATGTAGAGTGTGTTGTGTAGTGTGTGTGATGTGTTATGTAGTGTGTGGTGGCCTGATCAACCAGGCTGTTCGTGGTGGCCACACGCAGACCAACGCAGGCACCATAGCCCGACTTATCAGGCACTATTTTCAAGAACTTATCCAGTTCCCTCTTGAAGACAGCTAGTAGTCTTTGAAGACAGCTAGTGGTCTTGAAGGCAGCTAGTGGTCTTGAAGACAGCTAGTAGTCTTGAAGACATCTAGTGGTCTTGAAGGCAGCTAGTGGTCTTGAAAACAGCTAGTAGTCTTGAAGACATCTAGTGGTCTTGAAGGCAGCTAGTGGTCTTGAAGACAGCTAGTAGTCTTGAAGACATCTAGTGGTCTTGAAGGCAGCTAGTGGTCTTGAAGACAGCTAGTGGTCTTGAAGGCAGTAGTGGTCTTGAAGACAGCTAGTGGTCATGAAGGCAGTTAGTGATCTTGAAGAATGCTTTGAGTCTTGAAGACTGCTCTTAGTCTTTTGGTAATTGCCCTTATGCATGAAGGGTGTTGGAGAGTCTTGGTTCCTTTATACTTATTGTGTCATCTCTTAGTGTCATCACAACACCCCTGCTTATTACTAGAGGTATCTGTACTACCAGCCAAGCCTCTTTTGTCTCTTGCTCTCGTAGTTACCATGTTACTCTTAAGTACGTATTCCTTAGTGTATATGTGTGTGTATTAAGCCTCTTCAGTTGAAATGTGTTTGAATGTCATATTTTCATAGTTGGATTTAAGTGGGAGTTGCAAATGAGTTAATAGGGTACTGAGGATATCCCTCCAAGAAAGAACCCAAAATAATGGATTCAAATTGGATAAGTTTAAATTTAGAAAGGATGTAGGAAAGTATTGGTTTGGAAATAGGGTAGTCGATAAATAAAGATAAGATAAGATTTCTTCGGATTTTTAGCCCCGGAGGGTTAGCCACCCAGGATAACCCAAGAAAGTCAGTGCGTCATCGAGGACTGTCTGTCTTATTTCCATTGGGGTCCTTAATCTTGTCCCCCAGGATGCGACCACACCAGTCGACCAACACCCAAGTACATATTTGCTGCTAGGTGAACATGACAACAGGTGTAAGGAAACACGTCGAAATGTTTCCACCCCGCCGGGAATCGAACCCGGGCCCTCCGATGGTATAAAAATGGTATTAAATACCGACTAGTTGAAGATTTAGACACATGTGCAACAGTTGGATATCTTTATTGATGAATCGTTTCGCCTACACAGTAGACTTCTTCAGTCAAATACAGAGGCAGCAGATGTAGTAGTATTTGAGGTGGTCAGTCCCTCAGTCTGGCTGAGGGACTGATCACCATCGGCTTCAAACTTTCAGCCCCAAAGTAACTAAAGAATTACTCTTGTGATCGGCTTCAAACTACTAACACTGATGTACAGATGATAGCCTATAAGTTTAAACTGTGAAGGTGCAAAGTTGACAGTTTGCTAACATTGTTAAAAAACTTTGGATCGTGGAATCCTGATCAATACCTGGGGAGTGATCTTTCCGATAGTCTTCAAACTTTCAGTGTTGGTGGGCTTTCTTAAAAGAATGTTTAGTCTTCACGTTGACCTGTTTACAATTTAATTTATCGATTTTATTGAATAAATTGTTTTCCATGTGATAACTAAAGAATGCTTCTTCTGATCGGTTTCAACCCCTAAATGCTGGTGTATCTTAATCAAAAATATTTTGTTTTAAATTTGGGCTCTGTAGGTGAAAATTTTGCAGGTTTTCATATGAAATCTGATCAAATTAAAGTTTCTTAATAAAACGGTAAATATTGTTATTCCAGGATTGTGGAGAATTTTTTTGTTTTTTGCAAAAAAATGTGAAAGATATTAAAAACTCAGCAACATTTCTCATTTCTTCCAATAAACTTTTTGTTCATAACTCGAGGACGGTTTATCCGATTGGTTTCACATTTTCAACGCGGGCGTGACTGTAACTCCGTTGCTAGCGCGCTCAGTTCACGCACTGAAGTCCGGGGTTCGATCCCCGGTACGAGTTGAAACATTAGGACGTGTTTCCATAAGACACCTGCTGTCCATGTTCACCTAACAGTAAAATAGGTACCTGGGTGTTAGTGGACTGGTGTGGGTCGCATCCTGGGACAAAATTGACCTAATTTGCGGGAAATGCTCAGCATAACAAGCGGCTTTCTATATAGTAGTATGTCATTGATGTCAGCTATGGTCTGTATACCTTGTACATGTACTGGTAGAAATAAATATTATTATTATTATTATTATTATTATTATTATTATTATTATTATTATTATTATTATAAACTAGGACATGGTTCACGAAGAGGAGACTCATGCTGCTGAAGAGACTTTTATTAGCACGGCGTTTCGATCTATGTAGAACCTTATCAAGTGATATCATGAGGAAGGTCGACGCAGAGCGAAACGTCGTCTCAATCTTGTTGTGCAGCATATATAATGAACTCTGTCGCTGGGCCTTAAAAGAGCCTCTGACGCGAAACAATTAGCTCTCTTAAATGAGAATTTTAAGTGGCGTAAGTCTTAGTTTTGAGGCTCGTGTGGGGGTAATTATGTTTGCCGGGTCGTTACCACCGTGTTGACGACTAGTTGACTAATTAACCTCACCAGGTGGAACCTTTACTCCAACTTCTTGTAAACAACCCCTTAGAGGATACCAGGTGCAGTACCACACTTACACAGACAGACGCAAGTTTTTATTTATATATGTCGTGCCGAATAGGTAAAACTGGTCAATTAACAAGAACTCGTTTAAAATTCAGTCCTTTCTAATATTTTTTTTTTATACGTTTAAAGATATTTTTTTTTTTTCATTTATGTTAATGTAAAAATTAATAATTTTGTATCAAAAGAACCTTAGAAAACTTACCTAACCTTATTATAACAAGCGCAATATATTTTAGCCTAATCCAACTAAATATATTTTAGATAAGTTTACAATGCTTTAATAACAAACAAGCACAATGAAATATATTTTTTTCGTTACGTTCAGAATGATTTTTGCGAAATTATTGCATACACAAATTTTCGCTTGCCTTATTCAGCAAGAAGAGCGTTGCTATTTAAGCCAAAATCACAAGTTTTACCTATTCGGCACGACTTTATATATATATATATATATATATATATATATATATATATATATATATATATATATATATATATATATAGTATATATATATATATATGATATATATATATATATATATATATATATATATATATATATATATATATATATATATATATATATATATATATATATATATAATCAGAGGGATGGAGTATGGAGGAAGTAAATATATTCAGATATTTGAGAGTGGGCTTGTCTGCAGATAGGTCTATGAAAGACGAGGTGAAGCATAAAATATCAGAGAGGAAAAAGGGTGAGTGGTGCACTGCAGCATCTGTGGAGACAAATAACTTTATCCACGGATGCAAAAGAAGGGGAATGTATCAGAGTATAATGGTATCAACACTGTTTAGATATGAAGCATGGGTTTTAAACGTTGCAGCAACGAGGAGGCTGGAGGCAGTGAAAATGTGTTTTGAAGGTAGTATGTGGTGTGAATATGCTGAAAATTTTGAGCATATAAATTAGAAAGAATGTGGTCACCAGAATTATAATTCAGAGGGCTGTGGACGTGATGGTGAGGTTGGTACCGCAATTTAGAGAGGATGGAACAGAAAAGGGTGAACTAAAGAGTATAAATCGTGAGTAGTTGGCAGGAAGAGTAGGGATGATCCCGGAAATGGTTGGAAGGAGCAAGTGAAGGTCTTAAGCTTATAGACTTGAAAATGCATCAGGATAGTGTGAGCAGAGAGAGTGGAGGCGAGGGCTTTTATAGCTTAACGTGCTGTTGGAGTGTCAGCAAGGTAACATTTATAAAAGGCTTCAAGGAAAGTGGTTAGCCGGACGTAAGTCCTGGAGGTGAGAAGTAAAATGTCTTCACACTGAAGGAGGGGTGAGGATTTGGTAGTTCGGAGGGTCATTTGAAATGTGATGTCTGAGCACTTCTGTCAAGAGTCATTGAATTAATGATGGTGAATGTATTTCCTTATTTTTTTTTTGGGGGGGAGGGTCACCCCACGTCGGTGGGAGACATGCGGTGTGTGGTAACACACCGCATGTTCCCCCACACACACACAAAAGGTTTTCAACAAGACTAGTTCCGTAGCTAAGGGGTATGCCTTATGAGGAGAGGTTAAGGGAACTCAACCTGATGACACTGGAGGACAGGAGGGATACAGGGTACACGATAACGACGCATAAAATACTGGGAGGATTTGACAAGGTGGACAGGGCCAGAATGTTTCAGAGATGGGACACAGGAACAAGGGATACAACTGGAAGCTGAAACCTCAAATGAGTGATTGGGATGTTAGGAAGTATTTCTTCAACCTCAGAGTTGTCATGAAGTGGATCAATCTGGAGAGTAAAATAGTGGAGGAAAGATCCAAACATAGCTCTAAGAAGAGGTACGATAAGGTTCTTGGAGCAGGGAGAGAGTGGACCGCGTAGCGACTAGCGAGGAGGCGGGACTAGGAGGTGTGAATCGACCCCTGCAATCGACATGTGCCTAGGACAAAATGGTAACTAACACCCACATACACACAATCAGATTTCACAATATCGTGAAAGTAAGAAAAATTGTACAAAGAGTGCTAGTGTAGACGTCGGTGACCTCGTGAAGGAGAGAGCGTGGACTCTGACAATCCTAGCATCACGACTGTAAATAACTAGACCACCACTCTCAAAAGTCTTCCCACTAACCAGGATTTGTATTTATCCTCTTGATATGTGAAGACTCCAACTGCTGTCACAATCGAAACTTTTTTGTAGTTTTTTTTTACGGCAAGACCCGACACAACGCTGGTTGTGAAAAATGTAAGATTACCACACTGAAAACCCCACTCATGAAATTCAAACAAACGCCTACTTTTGATCAGCAGAAAGGAGCAGTGAGTTCCATTATATATATAGTATATATATATATATATATATATATATATATATATATATATATATATATATATATATATATATATATATATATATATATATAAGTCTGTTTCCTTTGGGAAACACATTTTGAGGAGGTGGAAGGTTACACACAAATTGAAGAGTGATCCTTGTGTCAGGTTGAAGATTCTTGGCTTGTAACTTGGATTGGAGAGAGGAAAGTCTTGTGGCAATCTTGATAATAGTCTGCCCGAGGAACGAGAGGTTTACCATCTGTCTCTTAAGGAGAGAAAGGAGGAGAAAAGGAGAATGGCAGCGGGAAAGTAGCAGAGTAGAAGGATAGTAGAGAGGAAGGCAGCAGTGAGAAAGACAGCAGAGAGAAAGGTAACACAGAGAAAAGTAGCAGTGAGAAGATAGCAGGAAGGTGGAAGAGAGAAGGTAGCAGACAGAATGGTAGCAGAGATATAACAGAGAAAACGGGAACTGTGAGAAAGATAGCAGACAGATAACAGAGTGAAAGGTAAGAGAGTGAAAGGTAGCAGAAAGCAGAGTGTACCTTGTCCTGGGTGTTAGTGAACGTTCTCATGCGAAATGAACGTGAAATAAATATTGAATGTGTGTGCGGGGAAAATGGTGGGCGTTTTGCTGAACGTCAGTCTGGTCTCCCCTCACACTTCTGTGACTTACGGAGAAGGAAGGGTTCACATGAGGGGAGGGTTCACATGAGGGGAAGGGTTCACATGAGGGAAGGGCTCACGTGAGGGAGGGGTTCACATGAAGGAGGGGTTCACATAAGGGAAGTGGTTACATGAGGGAGGGGTTCACATGAGGGAAGGGTTCACATGAGGGAAAGGTTCACGTGAGGGAGGGGTTCTCATGAGGGAGGGGTTCACATGAGGGAGGGGTTCTCATGAGGGAGGGGTTCACATGAGGGAAGGGTTCACATGAGGGAGGGGCTCACATGAAGGAAGGGTTCACATGAGGGAGGTTGTTCACCAACAGTCTGGTTGCTCACAAATCAAGGTCCCAATTAGCGAACGGAAGGTATATGATATAGACAGTTTGGACGTTTGGATAAATAACGTGTGTAATGTAACGTTTGGAAACGTAACCAAAGTTTGCCTTATCAAACGTTAGGATATATTTAGATCGCTAGAAGTGGACTGAAAAAACATGTGAGCGAAACATCATTCTATATACATCGTTCACTGTACGTCCCATCCTCAGGAGAAACATCAAATTTTGTCCCCAGGATGCGACCCACACCAGTCGACTAACACCCAGGTACCTATTTCACTGACAGGTGAACGTGGACAGCAGGTGTCTTAAGGAAACTCGTCCCAATGTTTCCACCCGTACCGGGGATCGAACCACGGACTTCAGTGTGTGAGCTGAGAGCCCTACTACTCCAGCTACCGGACACTCTGACGCAGTAACTTTATTGAATTTTCCTGGGGGAATGAGGGAGGGGTATTGACCCTCCGGGTTTATCATAATAATGATATAATTTTGTTGTTTAAAAACGTAATCGAAGACGCAATACAGAAAGACAACTGAAGACGCTTCCTGGAGGGAGGAACTTGTGTCCAAAGTTTAATGAAAGGAAAAATTGCTTTTTCACTCTTCTGTTGGCAGCAGGAAATGAAACCCCCGTGAAGGAAGTCAGTGTCTGGGGAAAAGAAAATATATACGTACCGTATTTTCCGGCATATAAGGCGCGCCTTTTTTCCCCTCCAAAAGAGTCTTTGAGTCATCATGCGCCTTATATGGTCAAAATCAGGGTGAAGGGTAGTCTTTGGCTTACGCTTTAGTGTAAAGTAAGAGGGTAATTAACCCTTGAATATGATTACTGGTTTACCCTTATGATACTTCTGTCGTGCGTCTTATATGCCGGAAAATACAGTATTCGAAAAAAGGTCACACAAATTATTAACATTACCAAATAATATTTACATTGATTTTAACATTGATGATGTTACTATATACACTACGTTAATTTAATACGTTGAGTAATATTACACATGTACACTGAGAAGTGTATGTGTCTCGGTGTATGTACACTGAGAAGTGTATGTGTCTTAGTGTATGTACACTGAGAAGTGTATGTGTCTCAGTGTATGTACACTGAGAAGTGTATGTGTCTCAGTATATGTACACTGAGAAGTGTATGTGTCTCAGTATATGTACACTGAGAAGTGTATGTGTCTCAGTGTATGTACACTGAACATTTACTTTAATCCTTATTTTAGGGGTTAAAGTATTCTTGACTGGTGGTAAACAGGTCACGTTTATCCTTAATGACCCTCATGTAGTCGATAGGATTTAAACCCAGTTAACCAGCTGACCCACAAGTTAGGTTATATTAGGCAGAGGAATGTTAATAATATTATTATTTATAATTTAAGTTTTATCATATACATTAACATTAATAATAATGTTTGTAAAAGTTATTATTATTATTATTATTATAATTACTATCGGTTGTAGTAAAAAGTGTTATTATTAGTAGTAATAGTTTTAGTTGTAGTAGTATTGTTAGTACTAGTTTTTGTAGTAGCAAAAGTAGTAATTTTTGTAGAAGAAGCAGAAGTAGTATTATTAGTAATTTTAGTGGTAGTCGTATTAGTAGTAGTTTTTGTAGTAGTAACAGCAGTAGTAGTACTGTTAGTAGTTTTAGTGGTAGTGTCAGTAATAGTAGTAGTAGTAACAGTAGTAATTTTAGTAGTAGTATTAACAGTAGTAATTTTAGTAGTAGTATTAACAGTAGTAGTATTAACAGTATTAATTTTAGTAGAATTAGTAGCAATAGTAATATTAGTATTAGTAGTAGTAGTAATTTTAGTAGTAGTATTAGTAGCAATAGTAGTAGTAGTAGCAGTAGTAATTTTAGTAGCAATAGTAGTAGTGGTAGTTGCAGTAGTACTTTTAGTACTAGTAGTGCTAATAGTAGCAGTATTAGTTGCAGTAGTAGTAGTAGTAGTAATAGCAATAGTTTTTTGTAATATATTTACTGGCATTTACGGTAATGATTTTTGGATTATATAATAAGGGAACCACAAGCTGATTATAAGATATTAATTAACATGATTACAATATAAATAATCACGAATATCAACAGATCACAAACTTCAATTGAAACTTTAACATCAACCGGAATACTAACATTAGCATCAAATGTAACATTAACACCAGATGAAACATCAATGCTAATACCAGATGAAAGGTTAACATTAACATCAAACAAAATATTTACATTAGTTTAACATTGCTATTAACATGGGGCCAAAATTAATAGCAGAATTAGCATTTAAAATTAAACTCTGAAAAATCAATGTTTCATAAACATTCATACATATGCAACATTATTATTGTTTAATGTTCAGTTGCAATTTATATTTGCAGCGGCATTTATATGGTCATTAATATTAATAGCAACAACAAAAAAAACAATTGAATTTGTGTTACTTTAGTGGTAGCATGTTAGTGTGAGTGTTAGTGTGAGGTTAGTGTGAGAATGTTAGTGGGAGTGTTAGTGTGAGTGTTAGTGTGAGAATGTTAGTGGGAGTGTTAGTGTGAGTGTTAGTGTGAGGTTAGTGTGAGAAGGTTAGTTTTAAATATCAGTGTGAGAATGTTAGTTTTAGCATGTTAGTGTTTCCATGTTAGCGTGAGAATGCTAGTGTTAATATATGTTAGTGTTAGAATATTAGTGATTGTGAGTATGTTAGTGTTCATATGTTAATGTTAGAATATTAGTGTTAGTATGTCAATCTTAATATGTTAGAATATTAGTGAGTGTTAGAATGTTAGTGGTAGTATGTTAATGTTAATATATTAGTTTAAGAATGTTAGTGTTATGCTAGTGAACACAATACCTGTGTTTAGGTTCTCCTAAACACAGGTGTCCCTCGTGTTATATAGTGGCTGTCTTCCAGCACCTTGACAGCTTCAGTAACCCCCATCAGGCTGCTAACTCAATCAGACTATTAACTCAATCAGGCTATTAGCATCATACCGGTCGCATCGAAATTGTATATAAGGTGTTAAGGACAGAAATAGGGCACAATAGCGGATCCCAATTAAACCTGTAATTTTCACCCTTCTGGCAAACTTGCTGTGTGAGCCAGAATGCTTTAGTTTAATCGTCGTGTGACAAACTACCTGCCGGTCGATATGTCTTACCCATACACAAATAACACACACAAAGGAGAGGGAAAAACTTACGACGACGTTTCGGTCCTACTTAGGTTAAGTAAGGTTCGTCAGGAAACAGGACAAGTGATTCCTGACGCGGGATTTTGTCAGATGATGACCCGCCGTTGGAGCTCTTGGTCATCTGACCGAGACCTTCCGCTGGCTTACCGGTCCACCCCTTTAAAAATTATCGTTCAGTCCTACTTGGATCATTTACTGGCTCCCTTACTATTTTGTGTTGGTGTGACTTTATAAATGGTCCATGGACCTGCCTTTATAAATGGTCCATGCCTTTTTGTTCTTTATGCACTACGCAGTTTGAGACTGGTTACCTAATAGGATTTAAAGCTTATAGACTACTTTAGGGCCATTAAAGGTTCACGTAACCTTTGAACCACCAGACAAGAATACCTTAGTCCCTAAAATAGGGACTAAACCCTCAGCATATACAGGGAGTTTCACTCGTAGGAAGACCCGAGTTATCGATTACTACACACATAAATATACAAACAAGACGGTTGCAAACTACGAGAGTATCAACCTATATATACGTTCAGAGAAGTACGCCTCTCTAGGTGTATTTATCCCGTGTTTGTGTCACTTTGCTACCCAGGAGCAAAAATCTGCCTCTGGTGGAATGGTTAGTTTCAATTGGCACATTAGTATTCGTTCGTTGTTTTTATTATTTATTTATTTTATTTTTGTTTTCGTGCTGTGAGGGGAGTGACCTAAGCTATCAAAATGCTACGTCAGTGTTACAACAACTACTAGTAGTACTACTACTGCTGTTAGTATCAGTATCGCTACTACTACTACTAGTGTCATTATCACTACTAATACTAGTGTCAGTATCACAACTATTACTACTATCAGTGTCAGTATCACAACTATTACTACTATCAGTGTCAGTATCACAACTATTACTACTAGTAGTGTCAGTATCACAACTATTACTACTAGTAGTGTCAATATCACAACTCTTACTACTAGTAGTGTCAGTGTCACAACTATTACTACTATTAGTGTCAATATCACAACTCTTACTACTAGTAGTGTCAGTGTCACAACTATTACTACTAGTAGTGTCAATATCACAACTCTTACTACTAGTAGTGTCAGTGTCACAACTCTTACTACTAGTAGTGTCAGTGTCACAACTATTACTACTAGTAGTGTCAGTGTCACAACTCTTACTACTAGTAGTGTCAATATCACAACTATTACTACTAGTAGTGTCAGTGTCACAACTCTTACTACTAGTAGTGTCAGTGTCACAACTATTACTACTAGTAGTGTCAGTGTCACAACTCTTACTACTAGTAGTGTCAGTGTTACAACTATTACTACTAGTAGTGTCAATATCACAACTATTACTACTAGTAGTGTCAGTGTCACAACTATTACTACTAGTAGTGTCAGTGTCACAACTATTACTACTAGTAGTGTCAATATCACAAATATTACTACTAGTAGTGTCAGTGTCACAACTCTTACTACTAGTAGTGTCAGTGTCACAACTATTACTACTAGTAGTGTCAGTGTCACAACTTTTACTACTAGTAGTGTCAGTGTCACAACTATTACTACTAGTAGTGTCAGTGTCACAACTATTACTACTAGTAGTGTCAATATCACAACTATTACTACTAGTAGTGTCAGTGTCACAACTCTTACTACTAGTAGTGTCAGTGTCACAACTCTTACTACTAGTAGTGTCAGTGTCACAACTCTTACTACTAGTAGTGTCAGTGTCACAACTATTACTACTAGTAGTGTCAATGTCACAACTATTACTACTAGTAGTGTCAATATCACAACTATTACTACTAGTAGTGTCAGTGTCACAACTCTTACTACTAGTAGTGTCAGTGTCACAACTATTACTACTAGTAGTGTCAGTGTCACAACTCTTACTACTAGTAGTGTCAGTATCACAACTATTACTACTAGTAGTGTCAGTGTCACAACTATTACTACTAGTAGTGTCAATATCACAGCTATTACTACTAGTAGTGTCAATATCACAACTATTACTACTAGTAGTGTCAGTGTCACAACTATTACTACTAGTAGTGTCAGTGTCACAACTATTACTACTAGTAGTGTCAGTGTCACAACTATTACTACTAGTAGTGTCAGTGTCACAACTATTACTACTAGTAGTGTCAATATCACAACTATTACTACTAGTAGTGTCAATATCACAACTATTACTACTAACAGTGTCAATATCACAAATATTACTACTAGCAGTGTCAGTGCCACAAATATTACTACTAGCAGTGTCAATATCACAACTATTACTACTAACAGTGTCAGTGTCACAAATATTACTACTAACAGTGTCAGTGTCACAAATATTACTACTAGCAGTGTCAATATCACAACTATTACTACTAACAGTGTCAATATCACAACTATTACTACTAACAGTGTCAATATCACAACTATTACTACTAACAGTGTCAATATCACAACTATTACTACTAACAGTGTCAATATCACAACTATTACTACTAACAGTGTCAGTGTCACAACTCTTACTACTAACAGTGTCAATATCACAACTATTACTACTAACAGTGTCAATATCACAACTATTACTACTAACAGTGTCAATATCACAACTATTACTACTAGCAGTGTCAATATCACAACTATTACTACTACCAGTGTCAGTATCACAACTATTACTACTAGCAGTGTCAATATCACAACTATTACTACTTCAGTGTCAATATCACAACTATTACTACTAGCAGTGTCAATATCACAACTATTACTACTAGCAGTGTCAGTGTCACAACTATTACTACTAGCAGTGTCAATATCACAACTATTACTACTAGCAGTGTCAATATCACAACTATTACTACTAGCAGTGTCAATATCACAACTATTACTACTAGCAGTGTCAATATCACAACTATTACTACTAACAGTGTCAATATCACAACTATTACTACTAACAGTGTCAATATCACAACTATTACTACTAGCAGTGTCAGTATCACAACTATTACTACTAGCAGTGTCAATATCACAACTATTACTACTAGCAGTGTCAATATCACAACTATTACTACTAGCAGTGTCAATATCACAACTATTACTACTAGCAGTGTCAGTGTCACAACTACTACTATCTCCTGGACTAACTTACGCCAAATAAATTATTTTCACAAGTCTACAAGTGCTAAAAGTGAGTTTCCGCTTAAGACAGGTTTTCATTTAGGTAATCTTGATGATAATTAATTTGGATTTTTGCTTAATAAATTTAAGAGTATTGTTTATTGCTTCACTTTACTTAAAACTGTCTTTAAATAAACTGAAGATTTTCTTACACTTGTTTTTGCTATTTTCCCCCCTAGTACTTATATTTTTCCCCTAACACTTATATTTTTTTCCCCCTAACACTTATATTTTTTCCCCTAACACTTATATTTTTTTCCCCTAACACTTATATTTTCCCCCAGACACTTATATTTCTTCGTAATAATAATCTTATATAGGTTCCCCACTCACACATCTCATTTTTTTTATTAGGCGTACAGAAGTTAGCATTATCTTAACATTAGCATGTTAAGTGTTACCTTGGTAGTAAAATGCAGTGTTATTGTTTAAGTTTCAGAAGCTAAACTAACTGAGAGCAAACTGTTCAATTGGAGTGAGTGGCGTAGATCATTATGGTTGAGTGTGTGGTAGCTGTTATGATGGTTGTGTGAGTGACAGGTGTTATTATGACTGAACGTGTGAGTGACAGGTGTTATTGTGGCTGAACGTGCGAGTGACAGGTGTTGTTATGGTTGAGTGTGTGTGACAGATGTTATTATGGCTGAACGTGTGAGTGACAGGTGTTGTTATGGTTGAGTGAGTGACAGGTATTATTATGGTGGAGTTTGTAACTATGCATTTGCAAGAGTTGGGTACTAGCTCTTGACTCTTGCTTCGTAACAATACCCGACCCTCTGTAGTGTATCGTAGTCAGTCCGGGGGTTGCTAGTGCCCGTATCGGGGTTTGTTTACAATCGTGTCATTACGATTTCGTGATTCTTGCTAGTACTTCTGAGGGTTGACTTGTCGCCTAGTAGACCACTAGTCTACCTGGTTCAAGACTAGGCTAAGATTATCTGGCAGAAGTTGCTGCTTACACCACTCCTTGCCCTGATTTACCCACACGAAATACAACATTTCTTTTAGTCTGTGTTCACTTCTGTGAGTATCTGTTGTAGCAGCAAATTCCGATTTTGTTGCAAACGATTAAGTTAGAGTACCGTCTGTGGGAGAGTTCACAACCCCCACCACACATTACAAGTAGCAAGTGGACGAGATTTCTTACTGCATGTCGAGACCACTCTGGTCTCGACAGGGAGGCTCCACCACTCTGGTCTCGACAACGAGGCACCACCCCTCTGGTCTCGACAGGGAGGCTCCACCCCTCTGGTCTCGACAGGGAGGCACCACCCCTCTGGTCTCGACAACGAGGCACCACCACTCTGGTCTCGACAGGGAGGCTCCACCACCCTGGTCTCGACAGGGAAGCTCCACCACCCTGGTCTCGACAGGGAGGCTCCACCACCCTGGTCTCGACAGGGAGGCTCCACCACCCTGGTCTCGACAGGGAGGCTCCACCACCCTGGTGTCGACAGGGAGGCTCCACCACCCTGGTCTCGACAGGGAGGCTCCACCACCCTGGTCTCGACAGGGGCCCACCCTGGTGTCGACAGGAGCTCCACCACCCTGGTCGTCGACAGGGAGGTCTCCACCACCCTGGTCTCGACAGGGAGGCTCCACCACCCTGGTCTCACGAGCCACACCTGTCTCGACGGAGGCTCCACCACCCTGGTCTCGACAGGGAGGCTCCACCACCCTGGTCTCGACAGGGAGGTTCCACCACCCTGGTCTCGACAGGGAGGCTCCACCACCCTGGTCTCGACAGGGAGGCTCCACCACCCTGGTCTCGACAGGGAGGTTGAGGTTTTCCTCGATATTATGAGGTTTCTTACAAGGTGCAATTTTCCAGGCGACCTCATGCGATGGTCTTTGTAAGATTTTTCTAAAGAAACTGTCACTGAATCTGACGAAGCATCGTCTCGAACATTCTACCTCTCTCTCTTTCTCTCTCTCTCTCTCTCTCTCTCTCTCTCTCTCTCTCTCTCTCTCTCTCTCTCTCTCTCTCTTCCTATTGATAATACAAGATAGTATTTAATTTAGATAGACGAAGATAGCTCTCAGGAGATTAAAGCCTTCTCTCTCTCTCTCTCTCTCTCTCTCTCTCTCTCTCTCTCTCTCTCTCTCTCTCTCTCTCTCTTTCGCAAGAATTCAGTCATTTCTTATATGAGATTTGAGAAACTAGTTTTGGGGTGTCAAATCAACTGATCTTTCGCAGATTCAATAAAAGAAATTTGCTATATTGTTGACACTGGGTGAGTTAAGAAAGAACTTCCATAACCCACGAAATCGTATTTAACACGTTTTCAAACGAATCACACAACGGCTGTGCTCGAAGCCGTTTCACAAGGGACCTCTCACCATAGGGAGGTTAGCATAGGCTCCACTGACCTGTGAGTTTTAGGACACGCCTGTCAGGGGTTCGATCCCCGGACCCATTCTGTGATCTGATAAGAACTTTCAATATTGAAGATACTACGGCTGGCTAAGTATTTGAAATATTGCAAACAGTGTGAGGGAAACTAAGCCAGAACCTGGAACATTGTCAGCGCTGGGAGAGCTAAGTCACAACAGTCCCTAACCTCATTGAAGACCCACGTAAATCGTACATTAATGGGCACGTAAGTTCCCCCGTCTTGTAATAACATTTTTATGTAGAGGTGTGAGCAAAGCTCACACCTCTACAACAACAATTGTCATCAAAGATTTGTTAAGTTATACCATGAATTAAGGAAAGATCCTGGACTTCACCTTACGAAACAGATAAAGCAAATGCGATAGTATTTATGGACAAGGTAGACTATAGTGGAAAAATGAACATGTTATTAGAAGACTGGGGAACTTACGTGCCTCTTAAAGTGCGCAGTTATTTTCTCCCTCCTATGTGAGGTTTGTGTATTGTTCCAGTCACGGTATTGTGATTTGTGTTCATTATCAAAGAATGTTTCAGAACTGCCCCAGCTGTCGTCTCATATCGTAAAGACATCATCAGCGTATTTGTACCAGATCTGGGTATATACTTAGAGAGTATATATAGAGAATATTTGGTAAGCATGAGATATATGCTCATTAAATAGCCCACTTGGAGACAGAAACTCAGAAGATTGATTGATCTGTATATTTCGATCCCCTTCTGGGATCCTCTTCAGCAGATACTAAGTGAATATATGAGTATATAGGGAAGTTTGCACCTAATCCCGTACAAGGAAGTGGCACGTGGGGGGACGTGTCAAGTAATGAGTGGGTTAGAGGACAGGACCTGTGGTGAAGCTTAATATTTGGGTAGCAAGTCGACTACGCTGCTCTTCACGTAGTCGACTACGGTGCTCTTCACGTAGTCGACTACGGTGCTCTTCACGTAGTCGACTACGGTGCTCTTCACACCAACTCCAAGGTTGAGGGACTCATTACCTCATCTTTTGTATAAAGTTTTTCTGTCTTCGATTCATGTCCTTGAATTTGTATTGAGGGCGAAACGTCTACAATAAAGATACCCAGATGTTGCACATGTGTTTAATTTTTATATTGTTGGTACTGTGTACCATTCATGTACAATGTGATTCGTGATCTTGTGTTTGCGTTCTCTGTATTAGGTTGGGCGCTGGTATGTACTTCTTGAGAGCTAATTCTGAAATGACGTCTGGGTTCCGTTGTCCCTGTGAGATGTTGTAATAGGGAGTTATAGCTATGAAGGCAGATTCTTGATTTTGCGTTTGTTGCTGCAGTGTGATTTGTGTTTGATGGTGGCAGCTTCCCAATGAATATTGTGATTGTTGTTGCTGACATGCTGAAAAATGGCTGAATTGTCCCGTGTATAACGTATTGCCCTCTGGTGTTTGATGATCATTGTAGATAGTGTTTGGCCTGTCTGCCCTATGTATGAGTATATAGAGTATATGGTAAACATGAGTATATGTAGAGAGAATATGGTAAACATGAGTGTATATATAGTCGGGAGAACACGTGTCTAGGAGACATGAGAGAGTGGAGGTAACTGTGAGGAGTGGAGGTGACTGTGAGTGGAGGTGACTGTGAGGAGTGGAGGTGACTGTGAGGAGTGGAGGTGACTGTGAGGAGTGGAGGTGACTGTGAGTGGAGGTGACTGTGATGAGTGGAGGTGGCTGTGAGGAGTGGAGGTGGCTGTGAGGAGTGGGGGTGGCTGTGAGGAGTGGGGGTGACTGTGAGGAGTGGGGGTGGCTGTGAGGAGTGGGGGTGACTGTGAGGAGTGGGGGTGACTGTGAGGAGTGGGGGTGGCTGTGAGTGGAGGTGACTGTGAGGAGTGGAGGTGACTGTGAGGAGTGGGGGTGACTGTGAGGAGTGGGGGTGACTGTGAGGAGTGGGGGTGGCTGTGAGTGGAGGTGACTGTGAGGAGTGGAGGTGACTGTGAGGAGTGGAGGGTGGTGTGTTGAGGTGCGTGTGAGTCAAAGATATTTGGAAAGTGGAAACTTCCTTGCTTCTCTCTGTCGTATGAATGACACCAGATTTCAGGAATTGTCTTCTGTCTGCCTCTGTTCCCTTTCCTTCACCTCCTGTTGCTCTCCCTGTTTCTTTACCACTTACTGCTGCTACTGTCCCTGTTTCTTTACCACTTACTGCTGCTACTGTCCCTGTTTCTTTACCACTTACTGCTGCTACTGTCCCTGTTTCTTTACCACTTATTGCTGCTACTGTCCCTGTTTCTTTACCACTTACTGCTGCTACTGTCCCTGTTTCTTTACCACTTACTGCTGCTACTGTCTGTTTCTTTACAACCTGCTACTGTTCCTGTTTCTTTACCACTTACTGCTGCTACTGTCCCTGTTTCTTTACCACTTACTGCTGCTACTGTCCCTGTTTCTTTACCACTTACTGCTGCTACTGTTCCTGTTTCTTTACCACTTACTGCTGCTACTGTTCCTGTTTCTTTACCACTTACTGCTGCTACTTTCCCTGTTTCTTTACCACTTACTGCTGCTACTGTTCCTGTTTCTTTACCACTTACTGCTCTACTGTCCCTGTTTCTTTACCACTTACTGCTGCTACTGTCCCTGTTTCTTTACCACTTACTGCTGCTACTGTCCCTGTTTCTTTACCTTACTGCTACTGTCCTGCTTACCATTTAGTCTCTGTCCTTTTCTTTACCACTTACTGCTGCTACTGTCCCTGTTTCTTTACCACTTACTGCTGCTACTGTTCCTGTTTCTTTACCACTTACTGCTGCTACTGTCCTGTTTCTTTACCACTTACTGCTGCTACTGTTCCTGTTTCTTTACCACTTACTGCTGCTACTTTCCCTGTTTCTTTACCACTTACTGCTGCTACTGTCCCTGTTTCTTTACCACTTACTGCTGCTACTGTCCCTGTTTCTTTACCACTTACTGCTGCTACTGTTCCTGTTTCTTTACCACTTACTGCTGCTACTGTTCCTGTTTCTTTACCACTTACTGCTGCTACTGTCCTGTTTCTTTACCACTTACTGCTGCTACTGTTCCTGTTTCTTTATCACTTACTGCTGCTACTGTCCTGTTTCTTTACACTTACTGCTGCTACTGTTCCTGTTTCTTTACCACTTACTGCTGCTACTGTCCCTGTTTCTTTACCACTTACTGCTGCTACTGTTCCTGTTTCTTTACCACTTACTGCTGCTACTGTTCCTGTTTCTTTACCACTTACTGCTGCTACTGTTCCTGTTTCTTTACCACTTACTGCTGCTACTGTCCCTGTTTCTTTACCACTTACTGCTGCTACTGTTCCTGTTTCTTTACCACTTACTGCTGCTACTGTTCCTGTTTCTTTACCACTTACTGCTGCTACTGTCCCTGTTTCTTTACCACTTACTGCTGCTACTGTCCCTGTTTCTTTACCACTTACTGCTGCTACTGTCCCTGTTTCTTTACCACTTACTGCTGTCTACTGTTCCTGTTTCTTTACCACTTACTGCTGCTACTGTCCCTGTTTCTTTACCACTTACTGCTGCTACTGTTCCTGTTTCTTTACCACTTACTGCTGCTACTGTCCCTGTTTCTTTACCACTTACTGCTGCTACTGTTCCTGTTTCTTTACCACTTACTGCTGCTACTGTCCCTGTTTCTTTACCACTTACTGCTGCTACTGTTCCTGTTTCTTTACCACTTACTGCTGCTACTGTCCCTGTTTCTTTACCACTTACTGCTGCTACTGTCCCTGTTTCTTTACCACTTACTGCTGCTACTGTTCCTGTTTCTTTACCACTTACTGCTGCTACTGTTCCTGTTTCTTTACCACTTACTGCTGCTACTGTCCCTGTTTCTTTACCACTTACTGCTGCTACTGTTCCTGTTTCTTTACTATTTGCTGCTATTCTCCCTTTTCCTTTCCCTCCTGCTGTTGCTGATAATCTCCCTGTTTCTTCACCTGCTACTGTTTCTGTCCCTTTACCACCTGCTGCTGTCCCTGTTGCTTCACCTGCTACTGACCCTGTTGCTTCACCTGCTACTGACCCTGTTGCTTCACCTGCTACTGACCCTGTTGCTTCACCTGCTACTGACCCTGTTGCTTCACTTGCTACTGACCCTGTTGCTTCACCTGCTACTGACCCTGTTGTTTCACCTGCTACTGACCCTGTTGCTTCACCTGCTACTGACCCTGTTGCTTCACCTGCTACTGACCCTGTTGCTTCACCTGCTACTGACCCTGTTGCTTCACCTGCTACTGACCCTGTTGCTTCACCTGCTACTGACCCTGTTGCTTCACCTGCTACTGTCCCTGTTGCTTCACCTGCTACTGACCCTGTTGCTTCACCTGCTACTGACCCTGTTGCTTCACCTGCTACTGACCATGTTGCTTCACTGCTACTGACCCTGTTGCTTCACCTGCTACTGACCCTGTTGCTTCACCTGCTACTGACCCTGTTGCTTCACCTGCTACTGACCCTGTTGCTTCACCTGCTACTGACCCTGTTGCTTCACCTGCTACTGACCCTGTTGCTTCACCTGCTACTGACCCTGTTGCTTCACCTGCTACTGACCCTGTTGCTTCGCCTGCTACTGACCCTGTTGCTTCAATTGCTACTGACCCTGTTGCTTCACTTGCTACTGTCCCTGTTGCTTCACCTGCTACTGACCCTGTTGCTTCACCTGCTACTGACCCTGTTGCTTCACCTGCTACTGACCCTGTTGCTTCACCTGCTACTGACCCTGTTGCTTCACCTGCTACTGACCCTGTTGCTTCACCTGCTACTGACCCTGTTGCTTCACTTGCTACTGACCCTGTTGCTTCACTTGCTACTGACCCTGTTACTGGCTCTCCCTCAGTTCTTCTGGTACGGGGTCGTGTTTTGACGCGAAACACAAGAATTCTTAATATTATTGGTTTGACAAGCATATCTGTGTTGGTGTAAGTGTGGACAGATCTACCGCACGTTCACGTTACCCGAGAGTGTCCCTAAGCTACCTACAACACCACCGTCACCGCCACTATCAAAGCCATTACTAGATCAAAGGAGGGTTAATACCAGCCCCGAGGTGAGTACTGGCATCAACACCAGCTCTTGTAATAAGGTATATACTTGGCTGAAATGGCTGGGTGTTCGTCTACTCGGGTATGTAAACACACATATGCTTGTCGCATCAGCCACGTGTGTGATTTATATGGTGGTTGAGTTAAACACTTGTGTAGCATTTGGGTAGCTTTATTGTGGAAATCTTTCGCCAGCCAGTGGCTTCCTCGGTCCAATACAGAGTGGAATGGTTGAAGATCAGAGGGAGTTTGAGGTAATCAGTCCCTCAACCTAGAGTCGATGTGATCAGTCCATCAATCATGACTGAAGGACTGATTGCCTCAAATTTCGTCTCATCTTCAACCTTTCCACTCTGTATTGGACCGAGGAAGCCACTGGTTGGCGAAACGTCTCCACATGGCAACACAGCTTCATAACAGACGGATCACCCTGGACAGTCGTGGTTATCTGAGGATCACAGAGGAGCTGAGATCTCACTCATACGAGACATTTTATCTGTGTTTAACCATGGTAATAGTCTTGGCAGGGCGAAACATCGCTGTTGTGATGTATTTCGTGTTGCCTGTGTTTATTTTTTATTCTCTGTGTCGGCGCTTTGTTCCCTTCACTAGCATTATTTGTATTGTTGGAATATTAAATGTTAATTTACCTAACCTGAGCTTCCCTTAACTAACCTAACCTAACCTAACCTAACTAACCTAACCTAACCTAACTAACCTAACCTAACCTAACCTAACTAACCTAACTAACCTAACCTAACCTAACCTAACCTAACCTAACCTAACCTAACTAACCTAACCTAACCTAACCTAACCTAACCTAACTAAACTAACCTAACCTAAACTAACTAACCTAACCTAACCTAAACTAACCTAAACTAAACTAACCTAAACTAACCTAAACTAACCTAACTAACCTAACCTAACCTAACCTAACCTAACTAAACTATCCTAACCTAAACTAACTAACCTAACCTAACCTAACCTAACCTAACTAACCTAACCTAACCTAACCTAACCTAAGCTAACCTAAACTAACTAACCTAACCTAACCTAAGCTAACCTAAACTAACTAACCTAACCTAACCTAAACTAACTAACCTAACCTAAACTAACCTAAACTAACCTAACCTAAACTAACTAACCTAACCTAACCTAACCTAAACTAACCTAACCTAAACTAACCTAAACTAACCTAAACTAACCTAACCTAACCTAACCTAACCTAACCTAACTAACCTAACTAACTAACCTAACCTAACCTAACCTAAACTAACCTAAACTAACCTAAACTAACCTAACCTAAACTAACCTAAACTAACCTAACTTAAACTAACCTAAACTAACCTAAACTAACATAACCTAAACTAACCTAAACTAACCTAAACTAATCTAAACTAACCTAAACTAACCTAACCTAACCTAACCTAACCTAAACTAACCTAAACTAACCTAACCTAAACTAACTAACCTAACCTAACCTAACCTAAACTAACCTAAACTAAACTAACCTAAACTAACCTAAACTAACTAACCTAACCTAAGCTAACCTAAACTAACCTAAACTAACCTAACCTAAACTAATCTAAACTAACCTAACCTAACCTAAACTAACCTAAACTAACCTAACCTAACCTAAACTAACCTAAACTAACCTAAACTAACCTAAACTAAACTAACCTAAACTAACCTAAACTAACCTAAACTAACCTAACCTAACCTAAGCTAACCTAAACTAACTAACCTAACCTAACCTAACCTAACCTAAACTAACTAAACTAACCTAAACTAACCTAAACTAACCTAACCTAACTAACTAACCTAACCTAAACTAACCTAAACTAACCTAACCTAAACTAACCTAAACTAACCTAAACTAACCTAAACTAACCTAAACTAACTTAAACTAACTAACCTAACTAACCTAAGCTAACCTAAACTAACCTAACCTAAACTAACCTAAACTAACTTAGCCTAAACTAACCTAACCTAACCTAACTTAACCTAACTAACTAACCTAAGCTAACCTAACTAACCTAACCTAAACTAACCTAAACTAACTTAGCCTAAACTAACCTAACCTAACCTAAGCTAACCTAAACTAACCTAACCTAAACTAATCTAAACTAACCTAAACTAACCTAACCTAACCTAACCTAACCTAAACTAATCTAAACTAACCTAAACTAACCTAACCTAACCTAACCTAACCTAAACTAACTAACCTAACCTAACCTAAACTAACTTAACCTAAACTAACTAACCTAACCTAACCTAAACTAACTTAACCTAAACTAACTAACCTAACCTAACCTAAGCTAACCTAACCTAACTAACCTAACCTAAACTAACCTAACCTAAACTAACCTAAACTAACCTAACTAACCTAACTAACCTAAACTAACTAACTCTAACCTAACCTAAGCTAACCTAACTAACCTAACCTAAACTAACCTAACTAACTACTAAACTAACCTAACTAACCTAGTAACCTAAATAACCTAACCTAACTAATCAAATTAACCTAACTAACCTAACCTAACCTAACCTAACCTAAACTAATCTAACTAACCTAAACTAACCTAACCTAACCTAACTAACTAACCTAACCTAAATTAACTAACCTAAACTAACTAACCTAACCTAACCTAAACTAACTTAACCTAAACTAACTAACCTAACCTAACCTAAGCTAACCTAACCTAACTAACCTAACCTAAACTAACCTAACCTAAACTAACCTAACCTAAACTAACCTAAACTAACTAACCTAACCTAACCTTAGCTAACCTAAACTAACCTAACCTAAACTAATCTAAACTAACCTAACCTAAACTAACCTAAACTAACCTAACCTAACCTAAACTAACTAACCTAACCTAACCTAAGCTAACCTAAACTAACCTAACCTAAACTAATCTAACCTAACTTAAACTAACCTAAACTAACCTAACCTAACCTAAACTAACTAACCTAACCTAACCTAAGTTAACCTAAACTAACCTAACCTAAACTAACCTAAACTAACCTAACCTAACCTAAACTAACTAACCTAACCTAAACTAATCTAAACCAGGAAAGTATACAGTGAACGTATACCAGCAAAGTATACTTTGAACGTATACCAGCACAGTATACAGTAAACGTATACCAGCAAAGTATACAGTGAACGTATACCAGCACAGTATACAGTAAACGTATACCAGCAAAGTATACAGTGAACGTATACCAGCACAGTATACAGTAAACGTATACCAGCAAAGTATACAGTGAACGTATACCAGCACAGTATACAGTAAACGTATACCAGCAAAGTATACAGTGAACGTATACCAGCAAAGTATACAGTGAACGTATACCAGTAAAGTATACAGTGAACGTATACCAGCAACGTATACAGTGAACGTATACCAGCAAAGTATACAGTGAACGTATACCAGCAAAGTATACAGTAAACGTATACCAGTAAAGTATACAGTGAACGTATACCAGCAACGTATACAGTGAACGTATACCAGTAAAGTATACAGTGAACGTATACCAGCAAAGTATACAGTAAACGTATACCAGTAAAGTATACCAGGGAAATGTTTGTAATGAGAGGTTCTGGGACATGACTTACTGGTTTAAACAGGTGTTAAGCTTTTCTATATGCACGAGGGAGAGGGTAATGAATTAGGGTGAGAGAGAGAGAGAGAGGAAACGGAACGATGGAAAGGAAGAAGAGGGAAGCAAATAAAGGGATGGAAAAAGAAAACGAAGGGGGGAGGGAGGGAGAGAAAAACGAGGGGGGGAGATAGAGAGAGGATAGAAGAGAATAGGATTAAATATATAGCTTATTCTCAGGAGATCTTTCCCCCTCACATTCTCAGGAGATCTTCCCCCCTCACATTCTCAGGAGATCTTCCCCCCCTCACATTCTCAGGAGATCTTTCCCCCTCACATTCTCAGGAGATCTTTCCCCCTCACATTCTCAGGAGATCTTCCCCCTCACATTCTCAGGAGATCTTCCCCCCTCACATTCTCAGGAGATCTTCCCCTCACATTCTCAGGAGATCTTCCCCTCACATTCTCAGGAGATCTTCCCCTCACATTCTCAGGAGATCTTCCCCCTCACATTCTCAGGAGATCTTCCCTCATATTCTCAGGAGATCTTCCCCTCACATTCTCAGGAGATCTTTCCCCCTTACATTCTCAGATCTTCCCCCTCACATTCTCAGGAGATCTTCCCCCCTCACATTCTCAGGAGATCTTTCCCCCTTACATTCTCAGGAGATCTTTCCCCTCACATTCTCAGGAGATTTTCCCCTCACAGTCGTAAGAGATCTTTCCCTCACATTCATAAGAGATCTTCCCCTCACATTATTCTTAAGATATCTTCCCCACACATTCTTAAGAGATCTTCCCCTCACATTCTCAAGAGGTCTTCCCCTCACTCCTCAATGCTAGGTTCTCAGTGTTGCATGTGTTGCAGTCTGTTCTCACCTCTTAACTACCCTGCAACACACAACACTACCCGTTGTAAACTAACCTTTCTCGCCTCTACAAGATTACCACCTTTAAGATGCTGTAGTTGGTGTTCCTTATGTGTTGTGTTACTGTAAGATACTGTAGCTGAGGTTCCTTATGTGTTGTGTTACTGTAAGTTACTGTAGCTGAGGTTTTCTTATGTGTTGTGTTACTGTAGGTTACTGTAACTGAGGTTCCTTAACTGAACTTTCCTTAGCTGAACTTTTGTCTCGCAGATGTCTGGAGTTATGTGTCTTGCGGTTTATATGCACCTGATACCTCTCAGTGGCTGTGCTTTGGTGTTAATGGATTAATTAGGTAGGAGATTGATAGCACTGATCCAGGGAGGTACTGCCGTCCTACAAGATGAGTGCGGAATGTGAGGCTGTTAAAGGTTTTCCATTCAAGGGATTGGTGGTCTTCTGTTTGTGTCTCGTGAACGTGTAAGATAGGGAAGCTGTACAAAATTCTGCTTACATTCAGTATATATGTATAGTTGTAAATTGTCTTCTTGCAGACCAAGAATGTACGATCTTCCCATCATCCTCTGTCTGTCTCTCTCTTAAAAATGTTTGTAAGACAATTTTGGCATCTCCAAACCCGTGCTGGTTATTGTTTATTAAACTTTTCCCTTAAGTTTTCTACCTCTTACTATCTGACAATAGTTCTCTCCCTTATCTTGCATGGTATGTATGTTGGTGACACACTGGTCCGTACTTCAACACTTCCTGCCTGTCTTTCTTAAATGTGGGGACTATATTCGCTGTCACCTAGATCTCTGGTAACTGTCCCGTATTCATTGACTTCTTGTAAATCTTCGCTAATGGTTCAGACAGTGCTTCTGCTCCCTCTCGCAGAATCCATGGTGATACCGTACCTGAAGGATACGTGAACGACGCTTCTGGGGGTCAGTGGTCCCTTGCGGCCCAATTCCAGACCAAGCCTATCGGAGGATCAAGGTCTGATCAACCAGGCTGTTACTGCTGGCTGCTGCATGCAGCAGCCAGCAGTAATGTACGAACCATGGCCCGTATGGATACGCACTGATTCCAGGAATTTGTCCAGTTCCCTCTTCAAGAGGGCCAGAGGTTTTCTAGTGATTTACCTTCTGCACGGAGGGAGGGAAGGCGTTGAAGAGTCGAGGACCTCTGACACTCATCGAGTTCTTTCTTATTGTACTCGTCGCTCCCCTTCCTTTTAGTGGAGGTATTTTGCACAGTCTGCCAAGTCTCTTGTCATACGGAATGATTTCGGTGTTCCGGCTTGGAACTAGTCTCTCCAGGGTTTCCAGGTGTAAATTATTATGTGCCTTTCTAGCCTACGTTCAGAG
The DNA here is from genome assembly GCA_009830355.1 of Cherax destructor. NCBI lineage: Eukaryota > Metazoa > Arthropoda > Malacostraca > Decapoda > Parastacidae > Cherax > Cherax destructor. The sequence goes on along the minus strand of WNWK01003358.1, from coordinate 116,711 downwards.
GAATATAGTTCAAGGGACTTCAAGCGTTCCCAGTAGTTCAGATACTTGATTGAGTGTATACGAGCAGTGAAAGTTCTCTGTACACTTTCCAGCTCAGCACTCTCGCCTACCTTGAAGGGGAACGTCAGTATACAGTAATATTCCAGCCTGGAGAGAACAAGCGACTTAAAGTGTATCATAATTGGCTCAGAATCTCGTGTCTTGAAAGTTATAATTATAAAGTCTATCATTTTCCTTGTGGCAGCAGTGGCTCTTACACTGCTGTGTGTATGATGCCTGTTCCAGTTGGTGTACCTTTTCCCCACCTTTTTGTGTGTACTCACTTATTTTTATTGCAAGGGTCTGTCTAATCTCAGCTCCTGGTCCCGCCCTCTTACCTCTTGCCACATTCACTCTCTCCTAGTCTCGTGGGACCTATCATACTTGCTCTTAAATTATGTACGGAGCCTGTGTGTTTGTACTCACCTACTTGTGGTTGCAGGGATCGAGTCATAGTTCCTGGTCCTGTGTGTGTGTGTGTATACTCACCTATTTGTGGTTGCAGTCATAGCTCCTCGCCCTGTGTGTGTGTGTGTGTGTGTACTCACCTATTTGTACTCACTTGTTTGTGGTTGCAGGGGTCGAGACTCAGCTCCTGGCCCCGCCTCTTTACTGATTGCTACTAGGTCCTCTCTCTCTGCTCCATGAGCTTTATCATACCTCGTCTTAAAACTATGTATGGTTCATGCCTCCAGTACATCACTTGCCAGACTATTCCACTTCCTGACAACTCTATGAGTGTGTGTGTGTGTATACTGACCTATTTGTAGTTGCAGGGATCGAGTCATAGCTGTTGATCTTGTGTTTGTGTGTGTATTCACCTATTTGTGGTTGCAGGGGTCGACTCATAGCTCCTGCCTTTGTGTACTCTCCTAATTGTACTCGCCTAATTGTGGTTGCAGGGGTCGAGACTCGGCTCCTGGCCCCGCCTCTTCACTGATCACTCCTGGTTCCTCTCTCTCCCTGCTCCATGAGCTTTATCATACCTCGTCTTAAAGTTATGTATGGTTCCTGCCTCCACTGCATCACTTGCTAGACTATTCCACTTCCTGACTACTATATGGCTAAAGAAATACTTCCTAACATCCCTCTGACTCATCTGAGTCTTCAACTTCCAATTGTGACCCCTTGTTTCTGTGTCCCCTCTCTGGAACATCCTGTCTCTGTCCACCTTGTCTATTCCACGCAGTATTTTGTATGTCGTTATCATGTCTAACCTAACCCTCCTGTCCTCCAGTGTCGTCAGTCCGATTTCCCTTAACCTTTTTTCGTAGGACATTACCCTTATTATCTGGAACTAACATTGTCGCAAACCTGTGTGTGTACTCACCTATTTGTGGTTGCAGGGGTCGATTCATAGCGTGTGTGTGTGTGTTGACTCAGTGTCTTGCTACCAACAACACTTAGAAGGGGTTATCCGCTAGAGAGTTATCACTGGACAAACAGTGTTGTGTAATTTGAATGAGAAATCTGTGGACCAGCTGCCGGTTAAGCCTACCGGGAGAACAATGCCGGTATCAAAGGTGACCGAGGAACAAGTGGCCTGACTGGAGTCCCAGCACCACTCTGCATATGGATGCCTGCTGGAACACAAGTGCATCTTCGTGTTTCTCCATAACCAGGCAGCCTCTCGGAGTCAACATGCAGGCGGCATCGGCTGCAGGCATCACGGAGGAGAATGAAAGTGATAAAATAAGTCTCTATCTTTATCTGCCTTATCTCGGATCATATCTGATTACTCACAGTTCCCTCAGGCGCTGTATAATCCATGCGGGTTTGGTGTTAAAAGGGAATTGTTATCAGCGTCACTTGACTAACCCAACACCTGACCTAACTGTGTGTATACTGACCCAACACCTGACCTAACTGTGTGTATACTGACCCAACACCTGACCTAACTGTGTGTACTGACCCAACACCTGACCTAACTGTGTGTATACTGACCCAACACCTGACCTAACTGTGTGGACTGACCCAACACCTGACCTAACTGTGTGTACTGACCCAACACCTGACCTAACTGTGTGGACTGACCCAACACCTGACCTAACTGTGTGGACTGACCCTACACCTGACCTAACTGTGTGGACTGACCCTACACCTGACCTAACTGTGTGGACTGACCCTACACCTGACCTAACTGTGTGGACTGACCCTACACCTGACCTAACTGTGTGACTGACCCAACACCTGACCTAACTGTGTGATACTGACCCAACACCTGACCTAACTGTGTGACTGACCCAACACCTGACCTAACTGTGTGTATACTGACCACACCTGACCTAACTGTGTGTACTGACCCACACCTGACCTAACTGTGTAATTGACCCAAAACCTGACCTAACTGTGTGACTGACCCAACACCTGACCTAACTGTGTGGACTGACCCAACACCTGACCTAACTGTGTATACTGACCCAACACCTGACCTAACTGTGTGGACTGACCCAACACCTGACCTAACTGTGTGGACTGACCCAACACCTGACCTAACTGTGTGGACTGACCCAACACCTGACCTAACTGTGTGGACTGACCCAACACCTGACCTAACTGTGTGGACTGACCCACACCTGACCTAACTGTGTGGACTGACCCACACCTGACCTAACTGTGTGACTGACCCAACACCTGACCTAACTGTTGGACTGACCCAACACCTGACCTAACTGTGTGGACTGACCCTACACCTGACCTAACTGTGTGGACTGACCCTACACCTGACCTAACTGTGTGGACTGACCCTACACCTGACCTAACTGTGTGACTGACCCACACCTGACCTAACTGTGTGGACTGACCCACACCTGACCTAACTGTGTGGACTGACCCTACACCTGACCTAACTGTGATGACTGACCCAACACCTGACCTAACTGTGTGGACTGACCCACACCTGACCTAACTGTGTGGACTGACCCTACACCTGACCTAACTGTGTGGACTGACCCTACACCTGACCTAACTGTGTGGACTGACCCTACACCTGACCTAACTGTGTGGACTGACCCACACCTGACCTAACTGTGTGGACTGACCCTACACCTGACCTAACTGTGTGACTGACCCTACACCTGACCTAACTGTGTGGACTGACCCACACCTGACCTAACTGTGTGGACTGACCCTACACCTGACCTAACTGTGTGACTGACCCAACACCTGACCTAACTGTGTGGACTGACCCTACACCTGACCTAACTGTGTGGACTGACCCACACCTGACCTAACTGTGTAACTGACCCAACACCTGACCTAACTGTGTGGACTGACCCACACCTGACCTAACTGTGTGGACTGACCCTACACCTGACCTAACTGTGTGGACTGACCCAACACCTGACCTAACTGTGTGGACTGACCCAACACCTGACCTAACTGTGTGGACTGACCCAACACCTGACCTAACTGTGTGGACTGACCCAACACCTGACCTAACTGTGTGGACTGACCCTACACCTGACCTAACTGTGTGGACTGACCCAACACCTGACCTAACTGTGTGGACTGACCCAACACCTGACCTAACTGTGTGGACTGACCCAACACCTGACCTAACTGTGTGGACTGACCCTACACCTGACCTAACTGTGTGGACTGACCCAACACCTGACCTAACTGTGTGGACTGACCCAACACCTGACCTAACTGTGTATATTGACCCAACACCTGACCTAACTGTGTGGACTGACCCAACACCTGACCTAACTGTGTATACTGACCCAACACCTGACCTAACTGTGTGGACTGACCCAACACCTGACCTAACTGTGTGGACTGACCCAACACCTGACCTAACTGTGTGGACTGACCCAACACCTGACCTAACTGTGTGGACTGACCCTACACCTGACCTAACTGTGTGGACTGACCCTACACCTGACCTAACTGTGTGTATACTGACCCAACACCTGACCTAACTGTGTGGACTGACCCAACACCTGACCTAACTCTTACACTTCAAGTTTCAACGTATAGTGTCAGTTGTCGTCAGATCTTTTTAACAGATTCGTTGAAAATTTGCTATGACACTGGTAATCTGACCTGGTGGGCTGTGTCGGGTGTTGTTGTAGCTATACTATAATTGTTGTAGTTATATTATTATTTTTGTACCTCTACTGTCATTGTTGTAGTTCTATGATTGTTGTAGCTCTATGATTGTTGTAGCTCTATGATTTTTGTAGCTCTATTGTGATTGTTGTAGTTCTATGATTGTTGTAGCTCTACTGTGATTGTTGTAGCTCTACTATGATTGTTGTAGCTTTACTATGATTGTTGTAGCTCTACTATGATTGTTGTAGCTCTATTGTGATTGTTGTAGCTCTATTGTGATTGTTGTTACTATGATTGTTGTAGCTCTTCTATGATTGTTGTAAAAAATTTGTAGCTATATTATTACTCACCATATATATATATATATATATATATATATATATATATATATATATATATATATAATATATAACTTATAACTCAAGCATTAAAATCCTGATAATAAGGATTAACTTCTTTAAAACAACGTTAATATATATTTTGTAAAGAGGAAACCTGAGCCTCATCTCATAATCTAAGTGAGGCTTTCCTAACGATATTTAGAACTTTGTTATTGCCCCCGAACACTGCTCTCTCTCTCTCTCTCTCTCTCTCTCTCTCTCTCTCTCTCTCTCTCTCTCTCTCTCTCTCTCTCTCTCTCTCTCTCTCTCTCTCACTCTCATACACACTGGGAGATATATATAAAAAATAATTTTCTCTATTATTCAGAGGGGCACTGTAGCCGCCATAATATTTCTCCTAACACGTAGAGCTATTTTGTCCACTTTTTACGACTTAGTTATAGCCTGTAACGAAGCTTCTAAATGTCTGGACAGTGAATATCTCTCACACTCTTGTGATTTTCACTTCCACACACACACACACGTGTTTTAAATAAAACAGCGCCAGCGGGGAAAAATTGGCTTCAAACAAAGCACAAACTACCAAACATGTTCAGGACTTGTTACAGTCCCTTCCTGAATTTCAGTTTTTTTTTTTTATGGGAATTTGTATCGTGTTGATGGAGGGTCTCTTTCCACAGCCACGGGGGTGACGAGAGATGCTGGGGTGTGCTCAGCAACGGGGTGACGAGAGATGCTGGGGTGTGCTCAGCAACGTGGGTGACGAGAGATGCTGGGGTGTGCTCAGCCACGTGGGTGACGAGAGATGCTGGGGTGTGCTCAGCCACGTGGGTGACGAGAGATGCTGGGGTGTGCTCAGCCACGGGGGTGACGAGAGATGCTGGGGTGTGCTCAGCCACGGGGGTGACGAGAGATGCTGGGGTGTGCTCAGCCACTGGGGTAACGAGAGATACTGGGGTGTACACAGCCACGGAAGATGACAAGATATACTGGGGTGTACACAGCCACGAAAGATGACAAGATACTGGTGTACACAGCCACGGTACAGAGATACTGTAACACAGCCAGAGATGACAATAGGGGTGAACACAGCCACGGAGATGACAAGAGATACTGGGGTGAACACAGCCAGGAGATGACAAGAATACTGGGGTGAACACAGCCACGGAGATGACAAGAGATGCACATGGAGGAAATTGGTAACACAGCCACGGGAGATGACAAGAGATGCTGGGGTCACACAGCAACGGAGACGTACAGAGATCTGGGTGAACACAGCCACGGGAGATGACAAGAGATCTGTGCCTGCCACGGGTGACAAAATCTGGACAGCCACGGAGATGACAAGAGATACTGGGGTGAACACAGCCACGGGAGATGACAAGAGATACTGGGGTGAACACAGCCACGGGAGATGACAAGAGATACTGGGGTGTACACAGCCACGGGAGATGACAAGAGATACTGGGGTGACACAGCCACGGGAGATGACAAGAGATACTGGGGTGAACACAGCCACGGGAGATGACAAGAGATACTGGGGTGAACACAGCCACGGGAGATGACAAGAGATGCTGGGGTGTACACAGCCACGGGAGATGACAAGAGATACTGGGTGTCCAGCCACGGGAGAGACAAGAGATACTGGGGTGACACAGCCACGGGAGATGACAAGAGATACTGGGGTGTACACAGCCACGGAAGATGACAAGAGATACTGGGGTGTACACAGCCACGGGAGATGACAAGAGATACTGGGGTGAACACAGCCACGGGAGATGACAAGAGATACTGGGGTGAACACAGCCACGGGAGATGACAAGAGATACTGGGGTGAACACAGCCACGGGAGATGACAAGAGATACTGGGGTGAACACAGCCACGGGAGATGACAAGAGATCTGGGGTGACACACCACGGAGATGACAAGAGATACTGGGGTGAACACAGCCACGGGAGATGACAAGAGATCTGGGGTGAACACAACCACGGGAGATGACAAGAGATACTGGGGTGAACACAGCCACGGGAGATGACAAGAGATGACCCCGGGGCTGAACACAGCCACGGAGATGACAAGAGATACTGGGGTGATACACAGCCACGGGAGATGACAAGAGATACTGGGTGACACAGCCACGGGAGATGACAAGAGATACTGGAGTGAACACAGCCACGGAGATGACAAGAGATGCTGGGGTGAACACACCACGGAGATGACAAGAGATACTGGGTGAACACAGCCACGGAGATGACAAGAGATCTGGGGTGAACACAGCCACGGAGATGACAAGAGATCTGGGGAACACAGCCACGGAGATGACAAGAGATACTGGGTGAACACAGCCACGGAGATGACAAGAGATACTGGGGTGAACACAGCCACGGGATGACAAGAGATACTGGGGTGAACACAGCCACGGGAGATGACAAGAGATCTGGGTGAACACCACGGAGATGACAAGAGATACTGGGGTGACACAGCCATGGAATGACAAGAGATGCTGGGGTGAACAGCCACGGGGATGACAAGAATGCTGTTGTGTTTGCTGTTGCAAGCCTTTGTCTACTGTCTGTTTCTGTGTCTGCTCTTCGTGTCGTTGCTGTTATTGCTGTGTTGATGCTACTGCTGTTTCTGTTACTGTTTCTTTTGTTTCTGATTTAATTGTTGCTGTGTCTGCTGTTATTGCTGCCGGTGTTGCTGCTGCTTCTGTTGCTGTGTTGTTCTTGCTGTTGCTGTTGTTGCTTTTGCTGTTCTGCTGCTCTTCGTTTGTAGTTGTTGCTGCTGATGTTGTTATTATTGCTGCTGTTGTTGTTACTGCTGCTGCTGCTGCTGTTGTTATTATTTTTGCTGCTGTTATTGTTACTGCTCGTATTACGGCTGCTGCTGCTTCTGTTGTAGTTGTTGCTGCTGTTGTTGTTGTTGCTGCTGTTGCTGCTGCTACTTCTGTTATAGTAGTTGTTGCTGCTGCTGTTGTTGTTATCTGCTGCTGTTGTTGTTACTGCTGCTGCCTGTTGTTGTTACTGCTGCTGCTGTTGTTACTGCTCGTGTTACGGCTGCTGCTGCTTCTGTTATAGTAGTTGCTGCTGCTGCTGCTGTTGTTGTTGCTGCTGCTGTTGTTGTTACTGCTGCTGCTGTTGTTGTTACTGCTGCTGCTGCTGTTGTTACTGCTGCTGCTGTTGTTACTGCTCGTGTTAGCTGTCTGCTCTGTTACGTAGCTGCTGCTGCTGTTGTGTTGCTGTTGCTGCTGCTGTTGTTGTTGCTGCCTGTTGTGTTACTCGCTGCTTGTTGTTACTGCTGCTGCTGTTGTTACTGATCGTGTTACGGCTGCTGCTGTTGTTACTGATCGTGTTACGGCTGCTGTTGTTGTTACTGCTGCTGCTGTTGTTGTTACTGCTGCTGCTGTTGTTACTGCTGCTGCTGTTGTTACTGCTCGTGTTACGGCTGCTGCTGCTTCTGTTATAGTAGTTGCTGCTGCTACTGCTGCTGTTGTTGTTGCTGCTGCTGTTGTTACTGCTGCTGCTGCTGTTGTTGTTACTGCTGCTGTTGTTGTTGCTGCTGCTGCTGTTACTGCTGCTGCTGTTGTTGTTACTGCTGCTGCTGTTGTTACTGCTGCTGCTGTTGTTACTGATCGTGTTACGGCTGCTGCTGCTTCTGTTATAGTAGTTGTTGCTGTTGTTTCTGCTGTTGTTACTGCTGCTCTGGCTGCTCCTGACTTAAGACAACACTACAATGTACCATCATACTTCGTAATTACCCTAACACTTGCTCCATAGTGAAGCCGAGACGCTGACATCCAAACTTTGGACCTTCTTTTGCCTCAAACTTTTCTCAAGCTTGAAGGACGAGGGGAAAGGCAAGTAACCTGTCATTCCAAAGGTGACTACAAAGGTTAACAGGATAATTACAGGATGCACAATACTGGTGTCTCAAGAAGAGACGTAGCTCTGAGTAAGGTTTCATAGCAGCGATGTTTCTCCCTGTGTCGAGCTTTATGCGGATCTGTATAGAGCGAAATGTTGGCGTAATATAACCTTGTTCGGGGGATAAAAGTTATTGCTGTCGAAAGTACACCTAACGATTCCGTGGTTGGAAAAGTTTACAAATAACCCACAAAACCGTAGCTGGAACAATATATATATATAACCCCCAACACCGTGGCTGAAACACTCTGCAAATAACCCACAAAACCGTGGCTGGAACACTACAAATAACCCACAAAACCGTGGCTGGAACACTTACAAATAACCCACAAAACCGTGGCTGGAACACTACAAATAACCCACAAAACCGTGTCTGGAACACTCAATACCAAATGCTAACACCAAATAACCACAACCGTGTCTGGAACACTCTACAAATAACCCACAAAACGTGGTCTGGAACACTTACAAATAACCCACAAAACCGTGGCTTGAACAATCTACAAATAACCCACAAAACCGTGGCTGGAACACTCTACAAATAACCCACAAAACCGTGGCTGGAACACCTACAAATAACCCACAAAACCGTGGCTGGAACACTCTACAAATAACCCACAAAACCGTGGCTGGAACACTCTACAAATAACCCACAAAACCGTGGCTGGAACACTACAAATAACCCACAAAACCGTGTCTGGAACACTACAAATAACCCACAAAACCGTGGCTGGAACACTACAAATAACCCACGAAACCGTGGCTGGAACAATCTCACATATAACCCACAATACCGTGGCTAGAACAATTCACAAATATCTCACGGATGATGGAAAGATGTAATTTCGACAGCAGTGAAAAAAAATGCCCAGAAACTTCTGTTATGTGCCAGCCACGATATTGTGAGTTATTTGTGAATTGTTCCAGGCATGATATTTGAGTTCATTGGGTATTGCCAGGCATGATATGTGAGTTATTTGTGAATTGTTCCAGGCATGATATGTGAGTTATTTGTGAATTGTCCAGGCATGATATTGTGAGTATTCGATATATGTGTGATATTTGGATTCCAGGCATGTTTTGATTATTGATGTCAGGCATGATGTATTTGTGAATTGTTCCAGGCATGATATTGTGAGTTATTTGTGAATTGTTCCAGGCATGATATTGTGAGTTATTTGAATTTCCAGCATGATTGTGAGTTATTTGTGAATGTATTCCAGGCATGATATTGTGAGTTATTTGTGAATTGATTCCAGGCATGATATTTGAGTTATTTGTGAATTATTCCAGGCATGATATTGTGAGTTATTTGTGAATTGTTCCAGGCATGATATTGTTATGTGAGCTTATTTTATTGGAATTGTTCCAGGCATGATATTGTATGGAAGTTATGTTGTGGTATTGATTTCCAGGCATGATATTGTGAGTTATTTGTGAATTGTTCCAGGCATGATATTGTGAGTTATTTGTGAATTGTTCCAGGCATGATATTGTGAGTTATTTGTGAATTGTTCCAGGCATGATATTGTGAGTTATTTGTGAATTGTTCCAGGCATGATATTGTGAGTTATTTGTGAATTGTTCCAGGCATGATATTGTGAGTTATTTGTGAATTGTTCCAGGCATGATATTGTGAGTTATTTGTAATTGTTCCAGGCATGATATGTGAGTTATTTGAATTGTTCCAGGCATGATATTGTGAGTTATTTGTGAATTGTTCCAGGCATGATATTGTGAGTTATTTGTGAATTGTTCCAGGCATGATATTGTGAGTTATTTGTGAATTGTTCCAGGCATGATATGTGAGTTATTTGTAATTGTTCCAGGCATGATATTGTGAGTTATTTGTGAATTGTTCCAGGCATGATATTGTGAGTTATTTGTGAATTGTTCCAGGCATGATATTGTGAGTTATTTGTGAATTGCTCCAGGCATGGTATTGTGAGTTATTTGTGAATTGTTCCAGGCATGATATTGTGAGTTATTTGTGAATTGCTCCAGGCATGATATTGTGAGTTATTTGTGAATTGTTCCAGGCATGATATTGTGAGTTATTTGTGAATTGTTCCAGGCATGATATTGTGAGTTATTTGTGAATTGTTCCAGGCATGATATTGTTAGTTATTTGTGAATTGTTCCAGGCATGATATTGTGAGTTATTTGTGAATTGTTCCAGGCATGATATTGTGAGTTATTTGTGAATTGCTCCAGGCATGGTATTGTGGGTTATTTGTGAATTGTTCCAGGCATTGTATTGTGGATTATTTGTTAATTGTTCCAGGCATGGTATTGTGGGTTATTTGTGATTTGTTCCAGGCATGGTATTGTGGGTTATTTGTGAATTGTTCCAGGCATGGTATTGTGGGTTATTTGATTTGTTCCAGGCATGGTATTGTGGGTTATTTGTGAATTGTTCCATGCATGGTATTGTGGGTTATTTGTGAATTGTTCCAGCCATGGTATTGTGGGTTATTTGAATGTTCCAGGCATTTTTGTGTTATTTGTAATTGTCTCCAGGCATGGTATTGTGGGTTATTTGTGATTTTCCAGGCATGGTATTGTGGGTTATTTGTGAATTGTTCCAGGATGGTATTGTGGGTTATTTGATGTTCCAGGATGGTATTGGAGTTATTTGTGGATTGTTCCAGCATGGATTGTGGGTTATTTGATGTTCCAGGTATGGTATTGTGGTTATTTGTCAGGATGTATTCCAGGCATGGTATTGTGGGTTATTTGTGAATTGTTCCTGGCATGGTATTAAGTTATTTGTGGATTGTTCCAGCCACGATATTGAGGGGTTATTTGTGGATTGTTCCAGCCACGGTATTGAGGGGTTATTTGTGGATTGTATCAGCCACGGTATTGAGGGGTTATTTGTGGATTGTTCCAGCCACGGTATTGAGGGGTTATTTGTGGATTGTTCCAGCCACGGTATTGAGGGGTTATTTGTGGATTGTCCCAGCCACGGAAAGTTGACTTGTATTTTTTTATTTCGTTGCATGACTTACCTTGAGAGTGTCCAGGGGATCAACGCCCCGTGGCTGTGTTCCAGACCAGGCTGTGATAGATATGTGGGCCGGTGGGCCGCCAGCAGCAACAGCCTGGTGGACCAGTCAGTCAACAGGAAGGCCTGGCCCAGGACCCTGCTGAGAGAGTAGGGAAAACAAGAACATCACAGGTAGAAACTCTCTCTCTCTCACATATGACATACGACTGATATTTTTACAAGGACTGTCAGGATATTATGGGAGTTTTCCTGAAATAAATGAGATTGCCTGAAGGTTAAATGTTGTTGATTTACGGGGATCACCGCCCCCTGCCGTCTAGTCCCAGACCAGTCTGTTTGACAGCCTGATGAATAAGACTTTGGTGCTGGGCGCACACAATTCGGCATAGGCACCACAGTCCAACTGATCAGGAGCTACTTGGAGAGACTTTGTTTTTCTTACACAGTTACGGGTCTGTGGGTAATTTCACTCATATATATATATATATATATATATATATATATATATATATATATATATATATATATATATATATATATATATATATAATTATTTTTATTAACATATCGGCCGTTTCCACCAAGGTAGGGTGACCCGAAAAAGAAAAACTTTCATCATCATTCACTCCATCACTGTCTTGCCAGAGGGATGCTTTACACTACACTTATAAAACTGCAACATTAACACCCCTCCTTCAGAGTGCAGACACTGTACTTCCCATCTCCAGGACTCAAGTCCGGCCTGCCGGTTTCCCTGAATCCCTTCATAAATGTTACTTTGCTCACACTCCAACAGCACGTCAAGTATTAAAAACCATTTGTCTCCATTCACTCCTATCAAATACGCTCATGGATGCTTGCTGGAAGTCCAAGCCTCTCGCACACAAAACCTCCTTTACTCCCTCCCTCCAACCTTTCCTAGGTCGACCCATACCCCGCCTTCCTCCACTACAGATTTATACACTTTCGAAGTCATTCTACTTTGTTCCAACCTCTCTACATGTCCAAACCACCTCAACAACCCCTCCTCAGCCCTCTGGATAATAGTCTTGGTAATCCCGCACCTCCTAATTTTCACACTACGAATTCGCTGCATTATATTCACACCACACATTGATCTCAGACATGACATCTCCATTGCCTCCAGCCTTCTCCTTGTTGCAACATTCACCACCCTTGCTTCACACCCATATAAGTTGTTTGTCTCCACAGACTCCTAAGTGCACCACTTACCCTTTTACCCTCATTAATTCTATGATTCACCTCATCCTTCATAGACCCATCTGCTGACACGTCCACTCCTAAATATCTGAATACATTCACCTCCTCCATACTCTCTCCCTCCAATGTGATATACAATCTTTCGTCACCTAATCTTTTTGTTATCCTCATCACCTTACTCTTTCCTATATTCACTGTCAATTTCCTTCTTTTACACACCCTACCAAACTCATCCACCAACCTCTGCAACTTCTCTTCAGAATCTCCCAAAAGCACAGTGTCATCAGCAAAAAGCAACTGTGACAACTCTCACTTTGATTTGATTCTTTATCTTTTAACCCCACACCTCTTGCCAACACCCGCGCATTCACTTCTCTTACAACCCCATCTATAAATATATTGAACAGCCATGATATATATATATATATATATATATATATATATATATATATATATATATATATATATATATATATATATATTGTGTGTGTGCTTATGATAAAATAAAATAATATTTTTTTTCAGATTGCCATGTGAGTGTTCAGGAACTGAGCCGCTGATCTGTGAGTACTGGAAATTCATGAGGTGTGAGTACTGGCAGTACATCTATTGTGAGTACTGGTAATACATCAGAGTACTAGCAGTACATCAAGTGTGAGTACTGGTAATACATCAAGTGTGAGTACTGGCAGTACATCAAGTGTGAGTACTGGTAATACATCAAGTGTGAGTACTGGTAATACATCAAGTGTGAGTACTGGTAATACATCAAGTGTGAGTACTGGTAATACATCAAGTGTGAGCACTGGTAATACATCAAGTGTGAGCACTGGGAGTACATCAAGTGTGAGTACTGGCAATACAGTGTATTAATATATCACTTATTAGTGACATATATATGTACTCTGTAATGCATAACAATAAATTAACTAGAAAATTTGCGTGTAGTGAAAGTGGAAAAAAAGTGAAGTGAAAAATTCATAATTTTTGTCATACTCTGAGAGAAAAGTAGAAAAAAAAACATGATTTTTGTCATTCTCTGAAAGAAAAGTAGAAAAAAAATCATTATTCTGTCAAACTCTGAGAGAAAAATAGAAAAAAATCATAATTTTTGTCATACTCTGAAAGAAAAGTAGAAACAAAATCATGATTTTTATCATACTCTGAAAAAAAAATAGAAAAAAACATGATTTTTGTCATACTCTGAAAAAAAAAGTAGAAAAAATCATGATTTTTGTCATAGTCTGAAAGAAAAGTAGAAAAAAAATCATGATTTTGGCACATAGTGAGAGAGAGAGAGTGGTAGGTGAGTTTTGTATCAGTCACACCCTTACCACTTTAACATTTTGTATTATTAATTATCGCCGATTTTCAAATTTCTTTGATTTTTAGGATCCGTGTTGCCTGGCAGCCACTGCTCTCCCTCCCTCCACCAGCCACCTCCCTAACACTTAAACCAGCCAATTATTTATGCATGCAACCACGTCATTGACCTCAGCTCAGCAGTCTGAGCTCCACATACACAAGAAGAAGAAGGAGGAGAGGAAGAAGAAGAACAACAACAAACCACGGTACGGGCGGGGATTGAACCCGCGGTGAGTTAAAAAATCTCCAGACCAATCGTGTCATTACGATTTCTTTAGTCAGCAACAAGAAGGCACAATACAGTGACTGGAACAATACACAAATAATGCGCACGTAGAAGAGAGAGAAACTTACGACGACGTTTCGGTCCGTCTTGGACCATTTACAAAGTCACACTGTGTGACTGTAAATGGTCCAAGTCGGACCGAAACGTCGTCGTAATCTCCTCTCTTCTATGTGCGGGTTATTTGTGTATAGCAGAAGACGAATTTATTCGAATTCTTAACTGTGACCCCTCAAGGGAGGTTCCTTGATGCTGGTGAGGGGCTCTTGATCTCAGGAATTGAACTCGAGATCAGATTCCTTGAATCGAACCTGAGATCCTCCCATTCTTTCCCAGGAGCTGTGTGACACCTACGAGATTACTCCCTCCTCTTCCCACCATGAATATAATAATAACAAAATAATAATAATAATAATAATAATAATAATAATAATACTGGTTATTAACCTGTAATGACTCAAGAAAATCAAGTCGTTTTCTCCAGAAAGTGAACCACAACAGTCGACCAACACCCAGGTACCTAATTATCACTGTACTCACCTAGTTCTGGTTGTAGGGGTCGAGTCACAGCTTTTGTGACTCGAAACTGTGAAACTCTTGTAATAATGGTTTCAGTGTTAATAGTGTGTCTCATCTTCATAGTGTCTCATCAAATCTTCCCGTTCCCCCTTTAACCGCAGAGTATGGGAAGCAGTGACCAGCTGGTAGTAGCAGTTACTTGGTCACAGCTGGTAGTAGCAGTTACTTGGTCACAGCTTGTAGTAGCAGTTACTTGGTCACAGCTGTTGGTAGCAGTTACTTGGTCACAGCTGTTGGTAGCAGTTACTTGGTCACAGCTGGTGGTAGCTGTTACTGGTCACATCTGGTAGTAGCAGTTACTGGTCACATCTGGTAGTAGCAGTTACTTGGCCACAGTTGGTCACAGCTGGTAGTAGGAGGTATTGGTCACAGCTGGTAGTAGCAGGTATTGGTCACAGCTGGTAGTAGCAGGTATTGGTCACAGCTGGTAGTAGCAGGTATTGGTCACAGCGGGTAGTAAGTCACTTGACCACAGCTGGTACAGTGGTAATAACGTCACTTGTGGTCATAATAAGTGGTTCGTCAAAGAGGTCATCAGGGCTGGTGGAGCTAATTACCTACCCCAGGACATGAAAACTCCAGGATCAATGAGGAAAGTTGGAGTAAATGAACGCTGGGTCTGGTCAACCAGTGATTCGAACACCGCAGTGATTCGAACACCGCAGTGCACATTTATACCAGCAGTTATTTGATCAGAGTGCTTTGAACACAGTGATTCACTGCTTGAAACAGGGGGTTTAAGGTCATGTATTGTTTTTAAAAGAATTAGTTTCCAGTATTATGTTCTATGGTGTCGGTGACGGCGATTAGCGAGGCTTTCAGACATCGTCGGCGTCTAAGATCTTGTTCGGTGAGGACGAGTTGTGCCTCATCACAATTCATCAAATGTCCCGTGGAGTCCCTGTGGAGGACACAGACGTACCTTAGGTCGTCTCTGTTGCTGGCGTTTCGATATTCGTTCAGGAGGACCGAAATATTTCTGCCTGGTTTCCTCTACATATTTCTTGGGACAGTGTCCACAGGGGATGGTGTAGACGCGCGCTGTGTAAGTTAGAGGTGTGAGGCTACGTTTTATAGTGAGATCTTTGATAGATGTGTTTATGGTGGAAATATGTATGTTACTCTTAGCAAGTATCTAGCGAGTATTCGTGGCAGCATCACCATATGGGAGCACAATGAACTACTTAGAGGACTGTTCCATGGAGGATTTGTTGAGGATAGCTTGTGTCTTGAGTCTGCAATCCCGGATGAAGAAAGGTGGAAATTGAAGACGTGTGAAGGCTTGTGTTATGTAGATTCATTCTTCAAGGAAACAAGGGCTGGAGATGTGAAGAGCTCTCAAGAAGCCAGTAAGGACACCTCTTATAGTGCGGGTGTCTAGGTGGGAATACAAGTGTATAAGATCGTCCGTGTTGGTAGGTTTTCTATATACATTGAAGAGAAGTTTATCACTGTCGGGAGACCTGCACAGGAGGACGTCAAGGAAAGGAAGTTTGCCATCTTTTTCGAGTTCAAGCGTAAACTTTATTGATGGCTGGACAACATTGATCTTAGACTCCGACGATGTCTGGAAGCCTCGCTAATCGCCGTCACCGAAACCATGGAACATAACCTGGAAACTACAAAATTTAAAAAAACATTAGCATACACGATACTCAACCAGGCAAAGCACCACCTACTTGTCAACACAGGAGTCACGTGATCCCATTGTCTAGCTGTCACCCTAGTTTGGCGTTCTTCAGGTCACCATACGTCACTCACACCTCTCTCTCCGTCTGTATACACTGTCTTATCAACCTCTGTATGTTAGAAGTGATCAAGGTCCCAGGACCGAAACGTTTTCTAATAAATATGTGCTAGTGTTTGCTTACGTGTCTTTCTAAACCAACTTGACGGTATCTAATACCAAGGTTTATACCAGGGTTTAAGGTAAACTCTCAGCATATATTCGCTGAGAGAAATAAACCTCTCAAGGTATATATTTATCATGTGAACAGAGTGCTTCGAACACTACAGTTCACAGTTATACAGTGCTTCTAACACCACAATTCACAGTTATACAGTGCTTCTAACACCACAATTCACAGATATACAGTACTTCGAACACCACATTTCACAGTTATAGTGCTTCGAACACTACAGTTGACAGCTATACAATGATTTGAACAGAGTGCTTCAAATAGAGTACTTTGAACACAGCAATTCAAATAGTGTTTCTTTAGACATGCATACGGTTATCTAGTAGGCTGGATATATACACCAAGAGATATATTTCAGTGTTTAATCCCTATTTTAAGACAAAGTACGTATATCTGCCAGTGAAAAGGTCACATGCAGCCTTAAGACCCTAGTGTAGTCGATAGGCTTAAAACCTCGATTAACTAACCGCATCTAGCAATGCGATACACGAGTACAGGTAGGGTTAGCCAACCTAGAAACTCTTGTCTAGCCTCACCAACTGTACCTCAGAATACAGATTGGAAGACATCCTACTGTTATTATCCTGTAGTACTGAGTTCATCTGGATCTTTCAGCACAGGAAGTGCTGAGGGTTCCTTCTTCAGTAGGCTTGTTGCAGCCAGGACTTTGACAAGTCAGTGTTCGGTACTTCCACGGGAAGTACTGAACAGGTGGTTGTTCTGTTACCCAGCTGTCTCTCAAAGCATATACTTTCTTTCTTTACAAGATCACGTGCATTATTGATGCAGTCACGGCTTTCTTAACGAGATCACGTACTTTATGAGATCGCATACTTTCTTAATGAGATCACATACTTTCTTAATGAGATCACATATTTCCTTAATGAGATCACATACTTTCTTAATGAGATCACATATTTCCTTAATGAGCTCACATGCTTTCTTAATGAGATCACATACTTTCTTAATGAGATCACATACTATCTTAATGAGATCACGTACTTCTTTAATGAGATCACGTACTTAATGAAATCGCGTACTTAATGATATCACGTACTTTCTTAATGAGATCACGTACTTAATGAGGTCATATGCTTTCTTAATGAAATTATGTATTACCTTAATGAAATCGCGTACTTTTTAAATATTCCTTTCACTCAATGACAAAAATTGTACTTTGAATTTAATATTAATGGTAAGCTGGACTTTAGTCTCTATTTTAGGGATTAAAATATTTTTGACGAGAGTTTTAATCCTAGTTAACCAACCATCCTAACCTTTCGCCCACATCATTACTGAGGCAATAAGGAAAAAAATGAGATACCCCATGATGTACCTGATGACTGGTTTCGAGGATGAGCTGTTGTAGCCAAGCCTGAGGCTAGCAACAACAGCCTGGTCAAGCAGCAGTGGCGTATGGTGGATTATTGGCACAGGGTGTGCTCTGTATACCTGGAGAGGGTTTCGGGGGTCAACGTCCCCGCGGCCCGGTCTGTGACCAGGCCTCATGGTGGATCAGGGCCTGATCAACCAGGCTGTTACTGTTGGCCTCACGCAACCCGACGAACGAACCACAGCCCGGCTGGTCAGGTACTGACTTTAGGTGCCCGTCCAGCGGCTTGAAGACAGCCAGGGGTCTATTGGTAATCCCCCTTATGTATGCTGGAAGGCAGTTAAACAGTCTTGGGCCCCTGACACTGTTATCTGTTATCGTGCTAGTGGCACTCCTGCTTTTCCTTGGGGGGATGTTGCATCGTCTGTGATGCAACTAGCTGTGGGGTGTGCACTTCTATCTTGAACAACTGCCATAATGTTTTATAGCAGAGGACAGAAATATTAGTTTCCCCATTATGATCCATGATTATATTATTAAGTTAGCTTAATATTTATGGTGAGTTTACCATCCTTGGTGGGTGCTCACCCAGGCTGTTGTTGCTAGCAGCCCGGCAGGTCCACACAGTTATGGCGACTCAGGTTGTGGTCCAGTTTTTCTCTTGAAAACTTGTACCCTTGTTCTGGCAGTATTCTCCAGAAACTAATTAATATTTTTATTGGCTTGAGAAGGACAGCTTTTCCTATATTAATTCCGGGAAAATTAATGAAAATATACTTCAAAATCTTTCATTACATATTTGGTTTAAAGGTTTTGGCAGATAAAAGGTATTTTTCAGGCGCTTTAGGAATTATTTTTGAATTTAGTAATTTTTGTTTAAGAAATTTATATTTAAATACAAGTTGCTTTAGGAATTTTTAAGTATTTTTTTTTAATTTATTAATGGAAGGTTAAAAAATCTTGAGGAGTTTTAAGGTTATTTAAGTATTTATGTTATTTATATAACTATTAATTTTTTTCTTGTGTAATCCACTTGATATGCTAATGTTACAGAATTGTTATTTGTGAGAGACAGACAGACAGTCAGACAGACTGTCAGACAGACAGACAGACAGACAGACTGTCAGACAGACAGACAGACAGAGACTGCGAGGAGAGAAAGAATGACAAAACAGAAGGGAGCCTTCTCTATATTTCACAAAATTCTGTGTTTAAAAATCCACAGCTACACGAGCCTGGCTGTGGCTCCCACAAGCACTCTAAATCTGTTCCACTCTTTTCTGTGCTCCACAGAACGTGTGTCGGTCATTTCAAGCCAGAAATAGTAATTCTGACTGAGTCTGGAGTGAGCTATGTTATGTTAAGAGTGATGAATTAACTAGTGTATTTGACTGTGTTTCAGGGAAAGTGAAAGTTTTTGACAATTAATGAAGAATAACAGGAAAAAACTAACTGGACAAGTGTTTCATATTAGTGAAAATACGTTTGCCAGAAATGCTGAAGCACTTTAATTATCGGATAATTTTCCAAGTCCATTGCAGTTCGCTTCAATGAAAGATGTAACTGAAAGAGAATATACAACAACTGAAAAAAATGGCGAAATATGAGATGTAATATACTCTGATAAACTAAGTTTATCAGAGTATAAACTTAGTTTATACTCTGATAATTGAAAATAGTGAATTACGAAGAAAAACTCATAGAAAGTCCTTGTATAATGTATAAATGTATAATGTGTAAATTTGACTTCAATAAGGGGACCTTCAGATGGTAAAGACATGGTGGGAAGCCAGGGAAGGTGACAGTAAGATGATCTGAGATGGTGTGTGTGATACGCGTCTCTCGGACGGTGCAAGACGGTGATGGCACTGTTGAGTGACATCAGATACGGTGCAGGAAGCTATCAAGACAATGTTGTTACTGTTGAGTGAGTGACACATCAAAGACGGTGCAAGAGGCTGTCAGTACAATGTTGTCACCGAGAGGAATACTGGCTCTCGTCTGCTACTTTCTCCTGCCTCACTCCCTCACACACGCAGCGAAGAAAGGTAAGTGAGCAGAACATTACGACAGTAAATAATGTGTAAACACCGGGAACTAAGATTCAAAAGTTCTATTAGGATCTCTATTGAGGAGACTTTTCGTCCTCCAGGGGCTTTTTTAGTGTATTAAGAAAAATGTAGAAGGAATATTGATAGTAGGTACAAGGTCAGAGAGAAATGTAGGAGAGGGAATATAGTAGGTACAAGGTCAGAGAGAAATGTAGGAGAGGGAATATAGTAGGTACAAGGTCAGAGAGAAATGTAGGAGAGGGAATATAGTAGGTACAAGGTCAGAGAGAAATGTAGGAGAGGGAATATAGTAGGTACAAGGTCAGAGAGAAATGTAGGAGAGGGAATATTGATAGTAGGTACAAGGTCAGAGAGAAATGTAGGAGAGGGAATATTGATAGTAGGTACAAGGTCAGAGAGAAATGTAGGAGAGGGAATATTGATAGTAGGTACAAGGTCAGAGAGAAATGTAAGAGAGGGAATATTGATAGTAGGTACAAGGTCAGAGAGAAATGTAGGAGAGGGAATATTGATAGTAGGTACAAGGTCAGAGAGAAATGTAGGAGAGGGAATATTGA
This sequence comes from Cherax destructor, assembly GCA_009830355.1. Taxonomy (NCBI): domain Eukaryota; kingdom Metazoa; phylum Arthropoda; class Malacostraca; order Decapoda; family Parastacidae; genus Cherax; species Cherax destructor. The sequence continues at coordinate 96,012 of WNWK01003358.1, read as the reverse complement.
TAGTAGGTACAAGGTCAGAGAGAAATGTAGGAGAGGGAATATTGATAGTAGGTACAAGGTCAGAGAGAAATGTAGGAGAGGGAATATAGTAGGTACAAGGTCAGAGAGAAATATAGGAGAGGGAATATAGTAGGTACAAGGTCAGAGAGAAATATAGGAGAGGGAATATAGTAGGTACAAGGTCAGAGAGAAATATAGGAGAGGGAATATAGTAGGTACAAGGTCAGATGCTGCATGTGGGGAAAGGAGGATACTTAATAGCTGTGGCAGGTTCGGGCAGGATGAACCTGGTGTAAACATGTGAAACTATATAACTGCCAGAATATTGCTGGATGTAGTGTAGTCTGTGTTGAGCTTATTAACAAACACAACTCTGTTGGAACGTCAGTCAAGTTCAACATGATGGTTGCCTTCCTAAGCTTACAAAGAAGCATTTAGCACTGGGTTCCTAGAAGAAAAATGTAGCTACATACACTTGGTGTCTTCTAAACCTTGATACCCAAAACTTTTTATTAACAGTTGTTGAGTAAAGAGAATTATTTACTCTACAAGTCAAAGACACCAGATTCTTAGAGAGAATTATTCACTCTACAAGTCAGAGATACCAGATTCTTAGAGAGAATTATTCACTCTACAAGTCAGAGACACCAGATTCTTAGAGAGAATTATTCACTCTACAAGTCAGAGACACCAGATTCTTAGAGAGAATTATTCACTCTACAAGTCAAAAACACCAGATTCTTAGAGAATTATTTACTCTACAAGTCAAAAACACCAGATTCTTAGAGAGAATTATTCACTCGACAAGTCAGAGACACCAGATTCTTAGAGAGAATTATTCACTCGACAAGTCATAGACACCAGATTCTTAGAATTATTCACTCGACAAGTCAGAGACACCAGATTCTTAGAGGAGATTTATTCACTCTACAAGTCAGAGACACAAGATTCTTAAAGAGAATTATTCACTCAACAAGTCAAAGACACCATACACATTCTTATTAGTACACTTCTATTCAGCCAGGTTCCAGACAGCTTCCGCAACCGTTTTGACAAGAGTAAAATCACCGTAATCAACACAGCCAGCTCTATCAAGAATTTACTTAGTAAAACACTCAGTAAAGATACTTTGTGGATGCCACAATGTATACGTAGAATTTGGAAAAAACACAACAACAATAATAATAATAATAATAATCTTTATTTCTACAAGTACATATACAAGGTATACAGACCTACCTGACATAAGTGACATACTACTATATAGAAAGCTTCTTGTTATGCAGAATATTTCGGACAGATTAGGTCAATTTTATTCCCAGGATGCAACCCACACCAGTCGAGTAACACCCAGGTACCTATTTTACTGATGGGTGAACATGGACAGCAGGTGTCTTAAGGTAACACGTCCTAATGTTTCCACCCGTACCGGGGATCAATCCACGGACCTCAGTGTGTGTGCTCACATTATTTAAACAACGACTGCACTATACCCCGGGACTCCCACAACCACCACAGGCGCTGTTTAGAATTTGCTCTTATTGCCGCTGCCAATCCCCTCACACACACGTCTTGCAGTTTTATCATTTTTTTACGGTGGCCCGTGGCCTGGTGGCAAAAGCTCTCGCTTCACGCGCTGAGGGTCCGGGTTCGATTCCCGGCAAGGGTGTGGGTCGCATCCTGGGACAAAACTGACCTAATTTGCCCGAAATGCTCTACATAACAAGTGACTTTCTATATAGTAGTATGTCATTGATGTCAGCTAGGCCTGTATACCTTGTACATGTACTTGTAGAAATAAAGATATTATTATTATTATTATTATTATTATTATTATTATTATTATTATTTTGTTCTCGCTATGTTCATCCTGCCCAAGTTAGACAGCCATCAAAAAACCTAGCCCTCACATGTCGTACCTGACCTGCTTCCTTCAATATGTACTCCAGTGGTCACTATATGTACTCCAACGGTCACTGTATGTACTCCAACTGTCACAATATGTACTCCAACTACCACCTGAAACTTAAATGTATATTGTTCATTAGATTTAGTTGTAAAGTAATAAACATTCAAGCACATACTCAGGACTGGGTACGAGATCACACACGACGGTAAGGACCACTCTGTGGGCGAAACGTCTTCGGTGAAGAGTGTCTCCTCGTGCCTCGAGAGGATGGCGGTAGCGCAGTGACTGTCTTGGAAGACGCCAAAGCAAATTTGACTTCCTCGGATCAAACCTAGTTGCGTCTCATTCTCCGGGTGCTGCATTACCCTTGCTGGTTCAGCGCTTCAACTTGAATATTTTGATGGAAATGTTGTTAATAATAGTATTAGTAAATGCTGAGACGCGCTGAGGCTGGAGCAGTGACAGCAGGGGTTGACACTGTATTTTCATGGCTGGAGCAGTGACAGCAGGGGTTGACACTGTATTTTCATGGCTGGAGCAGTGACAGCAGGGGTTGACACTGTATTTTCATGGCTGGAGCAGTGACAGCAGGGGTTGACACTGTATTTTCATGGCTGGAGCAGTGACAGCAGGGGTTGACACTGTATTTTCATGGCTGGAGCAGTGACAGCAGGGGTTGACACTGTATTTTCATGGCTGGAGCAGTGACAGCATGGGTTGACACTGTATTTTCATGGCTGAAGCAGTGACAGCAGGAGTTGACACTGTATTTTCATGGCTGGAGCAGTGACAGCAGGGGCTCACACTGTATTTTCATGGCTGGAGCAGTGACAGCAGGGGTTGACACTGTATTTTCATGGCTGGAGCAGTGACAGCAGGAGTTGACACTGTATTTTCATGGCTGGAGCAGTGACAGCAGGAGTTGACACTGTATTTTCATGGCTGAAGCAGTGACAGCAGGAGTTGACACTGTATTTTCATGGCTGGAGCAGTGACAGCAGGGGTTGACACTGTATTTTCATGGCTGGAGCAGTGACAGCAGGAGTTGACACTGTATTTTCATGGCTGAAGCAGTGACAGCAGGAGTTGACACTGTATTTTCATGGCTGGAGCAGTGACAGCAGGGGTTGACACTGTATTTTCATGGCTGGAGCAGTGACAGCAGGAGTTGACACTGTATTTTCATGGCTGGAGCAGTGACAGCAGGAGTTGACACTGTATTTTCATGGCTGAAGCAGTGACAGCAGGAGTTGACACTGTATTTTCATGGCTGGAGCAGTGACAGCAGGGGCTCACACTGTATTTTCATGGCTGAAGCAGTGACAGCAGGGGTTGACACTGTATTTTCATGGCTGGAGCAGTGACAGCAGGAGTTGACACTATTTTCATGGCTGGAGCAGTGACAGCAGGAGTTGACACTGTATTTTCATGGCTGAAGCAGTGACAGCAGGGGCTCACACTGTATTTTCATGGCTGAAGCAGTGACAGCAGGAGTTGACACTGTAATTTCATGGCGGAGCAGTGACAGCAGGAATTGACACTGTATTTTCATGGCTGGAGCAGTGACAGCAGGGGCTCACACTGTATTTTCATGGCTGGAGCAGTGACAGCAGGGGCTCACACTGTATTTTCATGGCTGAAGCAGTGACAGCAGGGGTTGACACTGTATTTTCATGGCTGGAGCAGTGACAGCAGGAGTTGACACTGTATTTTCATAGCTGGAGCAGTGACAGCAGGAGTTGACACTGTATTTTCATGGCTGAAGCAGTGACAGCAGGGGCTCACACTGTATTTTCTTGGCTGAAGCAGTGACAGCAGGAGTTGACACTGTATTTTCATGGCTGGAGCAGTGACAGCAGGAATTGACACTGTATTTTCCTGGCTGGAGCAGTGACAGCAGGGGCTCACACTGTATTTTCATGGCTGGAGCAGTGACAGCAGGGGCTCACACTGTATTTTCATGGCTGAAGCAGTGACAGCAGGAGTTGACACTGTATTTTCATGGCCGGAGCAGTGACAGCGGAGGCTCACACTGTATTTTCATGGCTGGAGCAGTGACAGCAGGGGCTCACACTGCATTTTCATGGCTTGAGCAGTGACAGCAGGAGTTGACACTGTATTTTCATGGCTGGAGCAGTGACAGCGCGGGCTCACACTGTATTTTCATGGCTGGAGCAGTGACAGCAGGAGTTGACACTGTATTTTCATGGCTGGAGCAGTGACAGCGGGGGCTCACACTGTATTTTCATGGCTGGAGCAGTGACAGCAGGGGCTCACACTGTATTTTCATGGCTGGAGCAGTGACAGCAGGGGCTCACACTGTATTTTCATGGCTGCAGCAGTGACAGCAGGGGCTCACACTGTTTTCATGGAGATGTACAGTGTGGAATAATGATTTGGAGGGATTGAGTTTGACTGTTCCATAATTATCATACGTTAGTGCTAGGAGTGGTTAGGTAAAGATTGGATTGTAGGTGGTTAGGTAAAGATTGGATTGTAGGTGGTTAGGTAAAGATTGAATTGTAGGTGGTCCTAACGATTGGATTGTAGGTGGTTAGGTAAAGATTGGATTGTAGGTGGTCCTAACGATTGGATTGTAGGTGGTTAGGTAAAGATTGGATTGTAGGTGGTTAGGTAAAGATTGGATTGTAGGTGGTTAGGTAAAGATTGGATTGTATGTGAAACACCTAAATTCCCAGAGGAAACTTATGTGCTCACTGATTCTAATTGTTGTTACCTAGTGGGTGATAGTGGTAATGATGTGAACCTCAGAACTTTCACAGGTACAGTTTCAAATCTTAGTTTCACGGTACTGTAAACAGCACCGGTTCACGGTACCCAGGTCACGAAATTTTAAGAAGCTACAGACAATAGCCCCAGTTCACACTTAACACACTTCCCATTACCAGTCGAAATTTCAAAACTTCGTGAAGGTAACGATCTTAGGATCAAGAATTTTCTCGCTAATCAAACCCGGCCCTCCAGCATTTTTCTATTTACAAAAATATAAAAATAACACGTATATATTTTAGAATGTGATTGCATGTTGCAGGAGTGTGGCGACGTGTGGAGGCGGTGTCTGGACGCGAGGCCGTCCTCCCCTGCGAAGTAGGTGTCCTCGACTCTTCAGATATGGTCTTCGTGGTCCTGTGGTACACCAACGGAGAGAAGGAACCCATATATAGGTGAGTCCGGGGCCTTCATGTTGGTATATCTTATGGTTTTTCCTTGGTATTGGTATCTGATAGTGATGAACCATTCACTCCAGTATAGTAAGGGGATAAGTAAGACACAGGTGCAATAATTAGGTATCTTTATTCTGAAACGTTTCGCCTACACAGTAGACTTCTTCAGTCGAATACAGAGGCAGCAGAAGCAATAGAGATGTAAAGATGATGTAATTAGTCCATCACCCTTGAAGACGTTTCGAAATAAAGATACCTAACTGTTGCAGATGTATCTTGTATACCATTATCATATTCAGCATAGTTTATAAAGAATTGAGTTGCCTAAACGATCTGCCACGGGAATATTTCTGTACCAAGATAACACAGTGTTGTATCAGACAAGTATCTGACAGCGTTATATTCGCCTGAGTTCTGAAGGAGTCCTGTCTGCAGGCGAAACGTTTCGGGAGTGAAGGTAAGAACATAAGAACATAAGAAAGGAGGAACACTGCAGCAGGCCTGTTGGCCCATACTAGGCAAGTCCTTCACAATCCGTCCCACTAACAGAATATTTGCTCAACCCAATTTCCAATGCTACCCAGATCACTTTGTGTCGATTCCTTTTGGTAAAGTTAAACCTAATGTCAAAGGTTCAACCCATCACAAAAGTCTATCCAATTCCAAAGGCCCATCCAACCAAAGGCCCTACCCATCTCAAAGGCTCGCCCTATCTCAAATGCCCATCCCATCCTAGAGGTCCAACCTATCTCAGAACGCCTACCCTAAGCTCCCCCCCCCCTTAAAAAAATATGGCAAACACAAATAACCCGCACAAAGGAGACAATTATGACGACGTTTCGGTCCGACTTGCCCCAAATCGGACCGAAACGTCGTCATATTTTTTTCCTTTGTGCGGGTTATTTATGCATTGTTCCAGTCACGGTATTGTGCCTTTGTATTCTTCATAATACTGCATATTTTACGAAGTCCTTTAGCGAAAATAAACAAAGCCAAGATCATAGAAAATGGCTAACTCTGGAAGAGAAAATTCAAGGAGTGTGAAGAGTCACTGGGGGAACTTCTGACTTCATAAGGAGCCATGAGTTGGCCATCTTGCAAGATGACATAAAAATGGTAAATTCTTTTTAAGAAATTCAAGAAAAAACTAAAGGATACTTGAAGGTAAAAATAACCACAGGGATAACTTTAGTACCCGATGCAGAGTGTTGAACACTAGGAACCTGGAACACCATTAACTTCGAACACCAGGAACCTTAAACACCAAGAACCTTGAACACCAGGAACCTTGAACGTCAGGAACTTCGAACACCAGGAATCTTGAATGCCAGGAACTTTGAACACCAGGAGGTTGTTAAACACCAGGAACCTCGATCACCAGGAACCTTGAACACCAGGAACCTTGAACACCAGGAACCTCGACCACCAGGAACCTTGAACACCAGGAACCTCGAACAACAGGAACTTCGAACACCAGGAACCTCGAACACCAGGAACCTTGAACACCAGGAACCTTGAACACCAGGAACTTTGAACACAGGAACCTTGAACACCAGGAACTTTGAACACCAGGAACCTTGAACACCAGGAACCTCGAACACCAGGAACCTCGAACACCAGGAACCTTGAACGGCAGGAACTTCCAACACCAGGAACCTTGAACACCAGGAACCTTGAACACCAGGAACCTTGAACACCCGGAACTTTGAACACCAGGAACCTTGAACACCAGGAACCTCGAACACCAGGAACCTCGAACTCCAGGAACTTTGAACACCAGGAACCTCGAACACCAGGAACTTCGAACACCAGGAACCTGTAATACCAGGAACCTGTAACACCAGAAACCTCGAACACCAGAAGGTTCTTGAACACCAGGAGGTTCCTGGACGCCAGGAGGCTCTTGAACACCAGGAGGTTCTTGAACAAAAGGTTCTTGAACACCAAGAGCTTCTTGAACACCAGGAGGTTCCTGAATGCCAGGAGGCTCTTGAACACCAGGAGGTTCTTGAACACCAGGAGGTTCTTGAACAAAGGTTCTTGAACACCAAGAGCTTCTTGAACACCAGGAGGTTCTTGAACAAAAGGTTCTTGAACACCAAGAGCTTCTTGAACACCAGGAGGTTCCTGAATGCCAGGAGGCTCTTGAACACCAGGAGGTTCTTGAGCACCAGGAGGTTCCTGAACGCCAAGAGGTTCTTGAACACCAGGAGGTTCTTGAACACCAGGAGGTTCTTGAACACCAGGAGGTTCTTGAACACCAGGAGGTTCTTGAACACCAGGAGGTTTCTGAACGCAAGGAGGCTCTTGAACACCAGGAGGTTCTTGAACACCAGGTTCCTGAACGCCAGGAGGCTCTTGAACACCATGAGGTTCTTGAACACTGGCGGTTCCTGAACACCAGGAGGTTCCTGAACGCCATTAGGCTCTTGAATATCACGAGGTTTCTGAACGCCAAGAGGCTTTTGAACACCACAAGGTTTCTGAACACCAGGAGGTTCTTGAATACCACAAGTTTTCTGAACGCTAGGAGGCTCTTGAACACCACGAGGTTTCTGAACGCCAGGAGGTTCTTGAACACCACGAGGTTTCTGAACACCAGGAGGTTCTTGAAACCAGAGGTTTTCTGAACGCTAGGAGGCTCTTGAACACCACGAGGTTTCTGAACGCCAGGAGGTTCTTGAACACCACGAGGTTTCTGAACGCCAGGAGGTTCTTGAACACCACGAGGTTTCTGAACGCCAGGAGGTTCTTGAACACCACGAGGTTTCTGAACGCCAGGAGGTTCTTGAACACCACGAGGTTCTGAACGCCAGGAGTCTTGACCCACAGGTTTCTAACCATCCAGGAGGTTCTTCACACATCACCCAGGGGCTAACACCAGAGGTTCATTCCCAGACACTTATCTTCACAGTACATATCATCTCCAGTTCACTACATCATCCCAGTACTTATGATCATCCAGTATATCATCATCCCAGTACTTACATCATCCAGTACATTATCATCATCCCAGTACACTTATCATACCCAGTACTTATATCATCCCAGTACATATCATCAGTACTATCATCATCAGTACACTATCATCTCCAGTACACTATCATCATCCCAGTACACTAGTCATCATCCCAGTACATATCATCCAGTACTTATATCACCAGTATCACATCATCCCAGTACACTTACATCATCCCAGTACACTTATCATCCAGTACACTTATCACACCAGACATTATCATCATCCAGTAACTTACATCCCGAGTAACTTATCATCATCCAGTACATATCACATCCCAGTACATTATCATCATCCAGTACACTTATCATCACCCAGTCACTTATCACAGTTTCATCCCAGTACTTATCATCACCAGTAATCTATCATCCCAGTCTTATACATCCCAGTCATACATCATCCAGTACACTTATCATCATCCCAGTTACATATCATCATCCAGTCACTTATCATCTCAGTACACTATCATCATCCGTCATTATCATCATCCCAGTTCCTTATCATCATCCCAGTACATTATCATCAGTCCCAGTACATTATCATCATCCCAGTACACTTATCATCATCCCAGTACACTTATCATCATCCAGTACATTATCATCATCCCAGTACACTTATCATCACCAGTACACTTATCATCATCCCAGTTTATAGTCTTATCATCATCCCAGTACACTTATCATCATCCCAGTACACTTATCATCATCCCAGTACATTATCATCATCCCAGTACTTAATCATCCAGTACCTATCATCATCCCAGTCACTTATCATCATCCAGTACACTATCATCATCCCAGTAACTACATCCACTCATCATCCAGTACACTTAATCACCAGTACTTATCACTCAGTACATATCATCTATCACACATTCATACATCATCCCCAGTACATATCATCATCCCAGTAACTTATCATCATCCCAGTACACATCATCAGTACATTATCATCCCAGTACACTTATCATCCCAGTACATTATCATCATCCCAGTACATTTATCATCCAGTACACTTATCATCATCCCAGTACACTTATCATCATCCCAGTACACTTATCATCATCCCAGTACACTTATCATCATCCCAGTACACTTATCATCATCCCAGTACACTTATCATCATCCCAGTACACTTATCATCATCCCAGTACACTTATCATCATCCCAGTACACTTATCATCATCCCAGTACACTTATCATCATATCAGTACACTTATCATCATCCCAGTTCACTTATCATCATCCCAGTACACTTATCATCATCCCAGTACACTTATCATCATCCCAGTACACTTATCATCATCCCAGTACATTATCATCCCAACATTTCATCATCCCAGTACCTTATCATCTCCCAGTACCTATCATCTCCAGTAACGTATCATCCCAGTACTTCATCATTCCAGTAACAGCATCATCCGTACACTTATCATCATCCAGTATACACATCATCATCCCAGTTTAACACATCATTCAGTATTACATCATCATCCAGTACACTTATCATCATCCAGTACAATCATCATCCAGTATACTATCATCATCCAGTATCACACATCATCCCAGTATCACAGCATCATCCCAGTAACACAGTATCATCCAGTCACTTATCATCATCCCAGTACACATCATCATCCCAGTAACTATCATCATCCCAGTATACATAGCATCATCCCAGTATACCACTATCATCTCCCAGTACACTTATCATCATCCAGTACATTATCACCAGTTCATCATCCCAGTACACATCATCATCCCAGTACACTATCATCATCCCAGATACACTATCATCATCCCAGTACACTACATCATCCCAGTATACTTACTCATATCCCAGTACACTTATCATCACAGTATCACTACATCATCCCAGTACACATCACCAGACCTATCATCCCAGTACACTTATCATCATCCCAGTATACACATCATCATCCCAGTACACTTATCATCACAGTATACACAGCATCATCCCAGTACACACACCATCATCCCAGTACACTTATCATCATCCCAGTATACACATCATCATCCCAGTGTACACAGCATCATCCCAGTATACACACCATATCCCAGTACACTTATCATCACAGTATACACAGCATCATCCCAGTACACACACCATCATCCCAGTACACACACCATCATCACAATATACACAGCATCATCCCAGTACACTTATCATCATCCCAGTATACACAGCATCATCCCAGTACTCGTACTATCATTCTAGCATACACAGCATTATCCCATCATCATCCCAGTACACTTATCATCATCCCAGTATACACAGCAGCATCCCAGTACTCGTACTATCATTCTAGCATACACAGCATTATCCCATCATCATCCCAGTATACTTAGCATCATCTGAGCATACAGATCATCATGCTTATCATCCCCAGTGTCAGCAGTCTCCACTGTTATCACAGCTGTCATATGTCAGCTTTGATGTCAGCTGGGATAATTTTCCGGGTCCATGACCTGTTTGTCAGTGGTCTGTGTCCTGACGTTTCCGAGTCAAGTCTGGTATACCTTTATTGTTGTCTCTCTCTCTCTCTCTCTCTCTCTCTCTCTCTCTCTCTCTCTCTCTCTCTCTCTCTCTCTCTCTCTCTTCTCTCTCTTCTCTCTCTCTTCTCTGTCTCTCTCTCTCGTCTCTGTCTCTTCTCTCTCTCTCTCTCTCTCTCTCTCTCTCTCTCTCTCTCTCTCTCTCTCTCTCTCTCTCTCTAAGTTGTATATTTGTTATAACATGTTTTGACAGGTTTAACATATATATATATATATATATATATATATATATATATATATATATATATATATATATAATGTCGTGCCGTATAGGTAAAATTTGCGATTTTGGCTTATATAGCAACCCTCTTCTTGCCGAATAAGGCAAGCTAAAATTTGTGTATGCAACAATTTCGCAAAAATTATTCTAACCCTAACGAAAAAAATATATTTAATTGTGTTTGTTTATTATTAAATTATCGTAAACTTATCAAAAATATATTTAGTTGGATTTGGCTAAATTAAATTACGCTTGTTGTAATAAGGTTAGGTAAGTTTTCTAAGGTTCTTTTGGTAGAAAATTATTAATTTTTACATTAACATAAATAAAAAAATATATCTTTAAACGTATAAGAGAAAATTTTAGAAAGGACTTAATTTTTAATGAGTTCTTGCTAATTGACCAATTTTACCTATTCGGCACGACATATATATAGTAAGCACAGGTGTGACATCACTAGGATAGTAAGATCTGGTAGAGTGTGTGACATCACTAGAATAGTAAGCACTGGTAGAGTGTGTGACATCACCAGGATAGTAAATTCTGGTAGAGTGTGTGAGGTCACCAGGGTGAACCAAAGGTCAAACAACAAGCCAGTGTAACTCCCCTGGGAAATTTTGACTTTCAAAAATGTAAAATATTGAGTCGTGGTTGGTGTTCGTGGCAATTTATCAGTGACTAAACTACATCCCATAGTAACACACGCAGCAGTGTTGCCTCAGATGTAAACATTAATCATGTACGAACACTTAAAGGGGGTGTTTCTGATGTTACTGAATAAATCAAGGAATCAAATGTTTGTGGGAAAACACCGCGAGATATTTACTAGAAGGTCCTGGGACCTTGATCACTTCTAACACACAAAGGTAAAAAAAAGTGTATATATTTTTTTCAATAAACCGACTGTATCCCACCGAGGCATGGTGACCTAAAAAAAAAACACGAAAGGTTTTTTTTTGTAATTTATTAATTTTGTGTGTATTTCTGTCCATAAGATGCGTTCAGAAGAGACATACTCAGGCTATTTCACCGACAAAAATGCTACACCAATTTATGAATAAAAATTGACACCAATGTTGGAAGTCTGAAGGCTGATCAGCAGAGGCTTACTCAAGTTATCACACAGAAACCAGGTTCAGGAATGGTCTCTGTAAAATTAACCAGAGGGCGTCGTCACCTTCCAGTAGCTGTACGAACCTTGCTCTAGATACACTACACCAGTGCTGGCAGTTTGAAGCCGATCGGATATAAAGGAAAACTTAGGATTAAGAAAACAAATCAGGAAGCCATTTATGTATTGGTATCACTTGGGGATACCTAGAGAGCACTTATGGATACCTAGCAAGCACTTCAGTATACCTAGCGAGCACTTCAGGATACCTAGCGAGCACTTCAGGATACCTAGCAAGCACTTCAGGATACCTAGCAATGACTTCAGGATACCTAGCAAGCACTTGAGGATACCTAGCAAGCACTTGAGGATACCTAGCAAGCACTTGAGGATACCTAGCAAGCACTTCAGGATACCTAGCAAGCACTTGAGGATACCTAGCAAGCACTTCAGGATACCTAGCAAGCACTTGAGGATACCTAGCAAGCACTTCAGGATACCTAGCAAGCACTTCAGGATACCTAGCAAGCACTTGATGATACCTAGCAAGCACTTCAGGATACCTAGCAAGCACTTCAGGATACCTAGCAAGCTACAGCGATGATATGAATTCAGGAAAACACGCAGCGACTGTGGCTTATTGTAGACGTGAATAAGTACTGTAGTGCCGGGATACTGGGAGAGTGAAGTTCACAGTTACTGTAGTGCCGGGATACTGGGCGAGTGAAGTTCACAGTTACTGTAGTGCAGGGATACTGGGAGAGTGAAGTTCAGTTACTGTAGTGCCGGGATACTGGGCGAGTGAAGTTCACAGTTACTGTAGTGCCGGGATACTGAGCGAGTGAAGTTCACAGTTACTGTAGTGCCGGGATACTGGGCGAGTGAAGTTCACAGTTACTGTAGTGCCGGGATACGGGAGCGAGTGAAGTTCACAGTTACTGTAGTGCCGGGATACTGGGCGAGTGAAGTTCACAGTTACTGTAGTGCCGGGATACTGAGCGAGTGAAGTTCACAGTTACTGTAGTGCCGGGATACTGAGCGAGTGAAGTTCACAGTTACTGTAGTGCCGGGATACTGGGCGAGTGAAGTTCACAGTTACTGTAGTGCCGGGATACTGAGCGAGTGAAGTTCACAGTTACTGTAGTGCCGGGATACTGGGCGAGTGAAGTTCACAGTTACTGTAGTGCCGGGATACTGAGCGAGTGAAGTTCACAGTTACTGTAGTGCCGGGATACTGAGCGAGTGAAGTTCACAGTTACTGTAGTGCCGGGATACTGGGCGAGTGAAGTTCACAGTTACTGTAGTGCCGGATACTGAGCGAGTGAAGTTCACAGTTACTGTAGTGCCGGATACTGGGCGAGTGAAGTTCACAGTTACTGTAGTGCCGGGATACTGGGCGAGTGAAGTTCACAGTTACTGTAGTGCCGGGATACTGGGCGAGTGAAGTTCACAGTTACTGTAGTGCCGGGATACTGGGCGAGTGAAGTTCACAGTTACTGTAGTGCCGGGATACTGGGCGAGTGAAGTTCACAGTTACTGTAGTGCCGGGATACTGGGCGAGTGAAGTTCACAGTTACTGTAGTGCCGGGATACTGAGCGAGTGAAGTTCACAGTTACTGTAGTGCCGGGATACTGGGCGAGTGAAGTTCACAGTTACTGTAGTGCCGGGATACTGAGCGAGTGAAGTTCACAGTTACTGTAGTGCCGGGATACTGAGCGAGTGAAGTTCACAGTTACTGTAGTGCCGGGATACTGAGCGAGGGAAGTTCACAGTTACTGTAGTGCCGAGATACTGAGCGAGTGAAGTTCACAGTTACTGTAGTGCAGAGATACTGGGCGAGTGAAGTTCACAGTTACTGTAGTGCCGGGATATTGAGCGAGTGAAGTTCACAGTTACTGCAGTGCCGGGATACTGGGCGAGTGAAGTTCACAGTTACTGTAGTGCAGGGATACTGGGCGAGTGAAGTTCACAGTTACTGTAGTGCCGGGATACTGGGCGAGTGAAGTTCACAGTTACTGTAGTGCCGGAATACTGGGCGAGTGAAGTTCACAGTTACTGTAGTGCCGGGATACTGGGCGAGTGAAGTTCACAGTTACTGTAGTGCAGGGATACTGGGCGAGTGAAGTTCACAGTTACTGTAGTGCCGGGATACTGGGCGAGTGAAGTTCACAGTTACTGTAGTGCCGGGATACTGGGCGAGTGAAGTTCACAGTTACTGTAGTGCAGGGATACTGGGCGAGTGAAGTTCACAGTTACTGTAGTGCCGGATACTGGGCGAGTGAAGTTCACAGTTACTGTAGTGCCGGGATACTGAGCGAGTGAAGTTCACAGTTACTGTAGTGCCGGGATACTGGGCGAGTGAAGTTCACAGTTACTGTAGTGCCGGGATACTGGGCGAGTGAAGTTCACAGTTACTGTCGTGCAGGGATACTGGGCGAGTGAAGTTCACAGTTACTGTAGTGCAGAGATACTGAGCGAGTGAAGTTCACAGTTACTGTAGTGCCGGGAGACTAGGCGAGTGAAGTTCACAGTTACTGTAGTGCAGGGATAATGGGCGAGTGAAGTTCACAGTTACTGTAGTGCCGGGATACTGGGCGAGTGAAATTCACAGTTACTGTAGTGCAGGGATACTGGGCGAGTGAAGTTCACAGTTACTGTAGTGCCGGGATACTGGGCGAGTGAAGTTCACAGTTACTGTAGTGCAGGGATACTGGGCGAGTGAAGTTCACAGTTACTGCAGTGCCAGGAAACTGAAAGAGTGAAGTTCACAGTTACTGCAGTGCCAGGAGACTGAAAGAGTGAAGTTCACAGTTACTGTAGTGCTGGGAGACTGAGCGAGTGAAGTTCACAGTTACTGCAGTGCCAGGAAACAGAAAGAGTGAAGTTCACAGTTACTGTAGTGCTGGGAGACTGGGAGAGTGAAGTTCACAGTTACTGCAGTGCCAGGAAACTGAAAGAGTAAAGTTCACAGTTACTACAGTGCCAGGAGACTGGGAGAGTGACGTTCACAGTTACTGCAGTGCCAGGAAACTGAAAGAGTGAAGTTCACAGTTACTGTAGTGCAAGGAGACTGGGAGAGTGAAGTTCACAGTTACTGCAGTGCCAGGAGACTGGGAGAGTGAAGTTCACAGTTACTGCAGTGCCAAGAAACTGAAAGAGTGAAGTTCACAGTTACTGTAGTGCTGGGAGACTGGGAGAGTGAAGTTCACAGTTACTGCAGTGCCAGGAAACTGAAAGAGTGAAGTTCACAGTTACTGCAGTGCCAGGAGACTGGGAGAGTGAAGTTCACAGTTACTGCAGTGCCGGGAGACTGGGAGAGTGAAGTTCACAGTTACTGCAGTGCCAGGAGACTGGGAGAGTGAAGTTCACCGTTACTGCAGTGCCGGGAGACTGGGAGAGTGAACCGTCACAGTTGCTAGAGTGCTGAGAGACTGTGAGAGTGAACCGTCACAGTTGCTACAGTGCTGAGAGACTGAGTGAACCTCACAGTTGATACAGTGCTGAGAGACTGTGAGAGTGAACCTCACAGTTGATACAGTGCTGGGAGACTGTGAGAATGAACCTCACAGTTGCTGCAGTGCTGAAAGACTGTGAGAATGAACCTCACAGTTGCTACAGTGCTGGGAAAGTGAACCTCACAGTTGCTACAGTGCTGGGAAAGTGAACCTCACAGTTGCTACAGTGCTGGGAAAGTGAATCTCACAGTTGCTACAGTGCTGGGAGAGTGAACCTCACAGTTGCTACAGTGCTGGGAGAGTGCACCTCACAGTTGCTACAGTGCTGAGAGACTGTAAGAGTGAACCTCACAGTTGCTACAGTGCTGGGAGAGTGAACCTCACAGTTGCTACAGTGCTGAGAGACTAAGAGTGAACCTCACAGTTGCTACAGTGCTGAGAGACTATAAGAGTGAACCTCACAGTTGCTACAGTGCTGGGAGAGTGAACCTCACAGTTGCTACAGTGCTGAGAGACTATAAGAGTGAACCTCACAGTTGCTACAGTGCTGGGAAAGTGAACCTCACAGTTGCTACAGTGCTGAGAGACTGTAAGAGTGAACCTCACAGTTGCTACAGTGCTGAGAGACTGTAAGAGTGAACCTCACAGTTGCTACAGTGCTGGGAAAGTGAACCTCACAGTTGCTACAGTGCTGGGAGAGTGAACCTCACAGTTGCTACAGTGCTGGGAAAGTGAACCTCACAGTTGCTACAGTGCTGGGAGAGTGAATCTCACAGTTGCTACAGTGCTGGGAGAGTGAACCTCACAGTTGCTACAGTGCTGGGAGAGTGAATCTCACAGTTGCTACAGTGCTGGGAGAGTGAATCTCACAGTTGCTACAGTGCTGGGAGAGTGAACCTCACAGTTGCTACAGTGCTGGGAAAGTGAATCTCACAGTTGCTACAGTGCTGGGAGAGTGAACCTCACATTTGCTACAGTGCTGGGAGAGTGAACCTCACATTTGCTACAGTGCTGGGAGAGTGAACCTCACATTTGCTACATTAAACCTATCAAGTTCATTACATAATAACTAAATAATTACCAACCTACAACACCTTCCCCATCCCTCAATTTTTTTTTATATTTTTCGTCAGCTGTTTGTTAAAGTTACCAAATATATATATATATATATATATATATATATATATATATTATTTTTTATTAACACATCGGCCGATTCCCACCAAGGCAGGGTGAAAAACTTTCATCATCATTCACTCCATCACTGTCTTGCCAGAGGGATGCTTTACACTACACTTATAAAACTGCAACATTAACACCCCTCCTTCAGAGTGCAGACACTGTACTTCCCATCTCCAGGACTCAAGTCCGGCCTGCCGGTTTCCTGAATCCCTTCATAAATGTTACTTTGCTCACACTCCAACAGCACGTCAAGTATTAAAAACCATTTGTCTCCATTCACTCCTATCAAATACGCTCATGGATGCTTGCTGGAAATCCAAGCCCCTCGCACGCAAAACCTCTTTTACCCCCTCCCTCCAACCTTTCCTAGGCCGACCCCTACCCCGCCTTCCCTCCACTACAGATTTATACACTCTCGAGGTCATTCTGTTTCGTTCCATTCTCTCTACATGTCCGAACCACCTCAACAACCCTCCTCAGCCCTCTGGATATACTATATATATATATATATATATATATATATATATATATATATATATATATATATATATATATATATATATATATATAAGTTAATAAGTTGATAATTTGCATACACGGGAGTTTTCCACTTAGGTCAGACTTGAGTAAATACTTAATTAAAAGTTAAGACTTAGTTAATGAAGGGATGTTAGGAGCTTAGAGTTACTTTGTCTGGTGATGAGGTGACGGCATGTGAGAGAGAGGCAGGATGATGGTACCTAAATAGAAAAGAGAGAGAGAGAGAGAGAGAGAGAGAGGAGTGGAAAATATAGATAGCAGAGAAATTGTAAGTCCACCCCGAAGTTATCTTCTGAGAACTATTATTGTCTAGATAACTAGATTAACGACTATCGTGTATTATCTAGTGGTAAGTTTCCAATGTAACTCTAAAATTACAATAGTTTGACTAAAAATCCTTTATTTTTCAAGCAGAAATTTAAATCTCTCTGATTTTATTGTACACTTCGTATGATTTTTTAAAAAAATACTTGAAACATTAACAAATTAAGAAAAATATGCCAAAGTGTTGTTTTATTACATATCTCAAAAGAGTAGACTCTGGTAGAGAGAGAGAGAGAGAGAGAGAGAGAGAGAGAGAGAGAGAGAGAAAATGAGAGAGCAAGGGAGAACAAGAGATAGTAAGAGAGAATGAGAGAGGGAGCGAGAGAGAACAATAGAGTGCAAAAGAAAAAGAGAGAGAAACAAACAGACTGACTCCATTTATCAATATTTTCCTCATTATATCTCAAACTTTCCTAACTTGTTTTCCAGCCACACCAAAAAAACTTGACCACCAGAAGAACTTTTTGAAAAGATTTGCCAACTTAGCAAACCTTGGTGCAAGTAAGACTGTAAGAGTGTAACTCACTAGATGTGATAATATATAACTCATTATATTATATATGATATATTATGATACTATATATATATATATATATATAGACACGATTGGAATCCATGACCAAAAGTTCGTTGATGGAGCCAGGATCTGGGATAACCTAACAGGCTCTGAAACCAGGCCTGCTCCCCCCAACAACTACAAACAGTCGCACTGGGATGGCCCAATAGTAGAGAATATAGCCTCAGCAATGCTTCAGAGTGTGTCAGGGAAGGATAGAGCCCGCCTACTTGCAGTGAGAGCTCCTCATGCAGGGGACTTTCTTTTGGCTGTTCCCAACTCCAGCCTTGGCACACGCCTCGACCCACAGACCATCCGCATTGGTGTTGCCCTTCGACTTGCCGCCCCTATTCTCGCCGAACACAGGTGTATTTGTGGCAGTGAAGCAGCAGACCGATTCGGGTACCATGGTCTTGTGTGTCGTAAATCGAGGGAAAGATTGCAAGACATGAAGAGGTTAATAACATTATCAAGAGGAGCCTCACAACAGCCGGATGCCCAGCAGTAAGGGAACCACCCCAACTATGCAGATCTGATGGCAACCAAAAGCGTCCAGATGGTATCACCCTTCAAGCCTGGACAGACGGCAAGCAGGTGGTGTGGGACTACACATGTGCATCTACCTTGGCTGATACCTATCTCCAGTACACCAGGGAGGAAGGAGGGGCTGCTGCCACCTTCAGGAGTCCCAGAAGTCGAGAAAATATGGAGAACTTGCCCATCATTATATGTTTGTTCCCATAGGCTCAGAGACCCTTGGCTCATGGGGAAAGAGTGCATCTAAGTTCCTCAAGGAGCTGGGCAAAAGACTCAACAGGGTAACTAGGGTTCCCAGGGCAGCTAGTTTTCTGTTCCAGCGACTCACGCTGCTGTTCAGAGGGGTAATGCATGCTGTATTCTGGGCACGCGCACCAGCTCGGAAGAGCTGGATGAGATTTTCGCATTATAATCAGTGACAAAGATGTAACAATATGTACTAGACATGTATCTCTCACCTCGTGTACTGTATATATATATATATATATATATATATATATATATATATATATATATATATATAGTATCATAATATATCATATATAATATAATATCATTCGTAATATAATATAATATTATTCGCAATGTAATATAATATTATTCATATATAGTATAATATTATTCATAATATAATATAATTCCAGTCTTTGAAATATTTAAATATATATATTTTGGTGGTTTTCGGCCACGATCAAGTATTTTTGAACTAGATTTTGTTAAGGGTATCGGTCGTGTCCCACCAAGATAGATAGACTCGAAGAAGAAAACACACTCACCATCATTCGTTCTCTAGCCGTCTTTCCGGAAGTGCTCAGAGACATCAGACTTCAAACTGGTTTTCTAAAGTTAAACTCATTGGGATTTTAGAGAATTATTCACCTTATAATATATCTTACAGATATTTCTTCAGATATTTGATTACGAAAAGGATATTTACCTGGTACTGTCTCACTAGTCCTGGTACTGTCTCACTAGTCCTTGTACTGTCTCACTAGTCCTGGTACTGTCTCACTAGTCCTGGTACTGTCTCACTAGTCCTGGTACTGTCTCACTAGTCCTGGTACTGTCTCACTAATCCTGGTACTGTCTCACTAGTCCTGGTACTGTCTCACTAGTCCTGGTACTGTCTCACTAGTCCTGGGAGATGGCCAGATATTTGTATAAACATAATATTATGTTTTACATAGCATTTTATTTACATGATTTATCAGCTTTTACATGGCACTTTACATGATTTACCTGTTTTTACATGGTTTTACACATGCTATGTAATACCAGCATCAAGGAATATATGGGGGGGGGGGGGGATGCTGTCATGCTGGTGAAAGGCTCTTGATTTAAGGAACTGGAGCTACCGAACCTTTCCTAGTGTCATACACGATTGTCTCTCATTCCCATATACTGTATAAATATTATGGGTGTAGCATCTCACCACAACTATAATAATAATAATAATAATAATAATAATAATGATAATAATAATAATAATAACAATAATATTGCTAATAATAATCATAATTAAAGGACTGATCACATTCGTTTGAGTAATCCTTGCCAATAATAATAATAATAATAGTAATAATAATAATAATAATAATAATAAAATTTAGATAGTGAAAGATTGGGTATTAGATTGGCGGGAGAGACTTTGGAGGAAGTGAACGTGTTCAGATATTTGGGAGTGGACTTGTCAGCAGATGGGTTTGTGAAAGACGAGGTGAATCATATAATTGATGAGGGGAAAAAGGCGAGTCTGTGGAGACAAAGAACGTTATCCATGGAAGCAAAGAGTGAAATGTATTAGAGTATAGTTATACCAACGCTCTTAAATGGGTGTGAAGCATGGGTGGTGAATGTTGCAACGAGGAGAAGGCTGGAGGCAGTCTAGATGTCGTATGTGAATATAATGCAGAGAATCCGCAGTTTAGAAATTAGGAGGTGTGGGGCTGAGGAGGGTTTCTTGAGGTGGTTCGGACATTTAAATGGTGGGACGAAATAGAATGACTTGGAAAGTGTATAAATATGTTGTGGAAGAAAGGGGGGTTAGGGGTCGGCCTAGGGAAGGTTAGAGGGAGGGGGGGTAAAGAAGGTTTTGTGTACTTGAGGCTTGGATTATCAGCAAGCGTGCGTGAGTGTGTTAGATAGGAGGGAGTGGAGACAAATGGTTTATATGACTTGACGTGCTGTTGGAGTGTGAGCAAAGTAACATTTATGAAGGGATTCAGGAAACCCGGCATGCCGGAATTGAGTCCTGGAGGTGGGAAGTACATGCCTGCACTCTGAAGGAGGGGCGTTGTAGTTTTTCAACTATAGTGTAGGCGCTCCTCTGGCAAAACTGATGGAGTGAATGATGATAGAAGTGTTTCCTCTTTTTCGTATCACCCTGCCTTTATGGGAAACGGCCGGTATGTTAATAATACTAATACTAATAGGACTTCACATTCGTTTGAGTACTCCTTGGTTAAGTCATCGTAGTCGTGGACTTTCCCTTACATAGTATTTTTCGCTTTAATGATACAGTCAAACTCTGGTTTCTACTCCACCTGTGTTTACCACGATTAAAAATATTGAGTTGGCTGGGCTGAAACCGTTCATGTGCAATTTTTAATCCATTTTTCCCCGGGATGTTTGATTGAGTAATATGATTTTTTAAAATCATGATTGGCATTCAATGTAATAGTCAAAAAGTAGAATTAAATCACCCATTACTCTTCGCTTTGTGAGGCCGAATATATTAAGTCTTTTGAAATAAGTGTTTATATTTATGATTTCATGCTACAGTTAGGCTTCTCATGAAGCTTGTCTGTATGGTCCACCTCGTTAACCTTCTCATGAAGGTTGTCTATATGGTACACCTCGTTAACCTTCTCATGAAGGTTGTCTATATGGTCCACCTCGTTAACCTTCTCATGAAGCTTGTCTATATGGTCCACCTCGTTAACCTTATCATGAAGCTTGTCTATATGGTCACCTCGTTAACCTTCTCATGAAGGTTGTCTATATGGTCCACCTCGTTAACCTTCTCATGAAGCTTGTCTATATGGTCCACCTCGTTAACCTTCTCATGAAGCTTGAATATATGGTTCACCTCGTTAACCTTCTCATGAAGTTAGGTACCTTTATTGTTGAAATGTTTCGTCTACACAGTAGGCTTCTTCAGTCAAATACAGAGGCAGCAGGTGTGGTAGTGAAATGAAGATGAGGTCATCAGTCCATCAACCTTGGAGAAATAGTATTTGAGGTGGTCAGTCCCTCAGCCTGGAGAAGAGTTCAGCTCCATGGTCTGGAACGTTATCGATCCAGGAAGGAACTGAAACGCAATCATGGAGCTTGGCGCTTATATACCTGGCGACAGGTGAAGGACGTGCAGCAGACGAAGGCATTGTCACTGGTAGGCGGGATTTCTCAGTGGAAGTAGGTCATACCCAAGGAATGGGCCAGGAGTGTTGATGTCCTCTGCACCAAGATTCCATGATGGTGAAATGTCTGACAAGTTGTCGGTATTGTATACCATTTATGTACAAGGGTGGAAACGTTGGGCATGTTTCCTTGCACCTGCTGCCCTGCTCACCTAGCAGTAAGTAGGTACCTGCATGTTAGTCGACTATTGTGGGTAGCATCATGGGGGGAATGATATTATACCTTAGATAGGGGTGAGCTTTGAAATGAGGTGAGGTTGGATAACAGATCTTAGCCTGTAAAATTGATTTGTGTAAAGAACAATATAGATACAGTGTTCTTGAAGAATGAGACACTTTTACAAGATTTGGAAATCTTTGTTGAGGAAACGTTTCGCCAGCCAGTGACTTCTTCAGTACAATACAGAGAAGAACGATGAAAAATGAGTCGGAGACGGAGGTAATCATTCTCCTTCTGGAGAAGAGTTCAGCTGAACTCTTCTCCAGACTGAGGGACTGACCACCTCAAATACTTCTGCCTCTGTATTTGACTGAAGAAGTCTACTGTGTGGGCGAAACGTTTCAGCAGTAAAGATTCTGTTGCATATGTCTTAATCATCAACTCGACCGTATATTATATAATTTTCAACATGGCTAGGTTTACCTAGTGGTTACCTAGAGAATATTTGTGGTATCAACGCCCCTGCGTCCCGTACCTAGACCTGGTCTCCCGGTGTATGACCTGACCAACCAGGCTGTTGGTGCTAGCCAACGGGGACACCAAACTCAGCTTGTTCTTCTTCCATCCTGAAAGAAGGAGAAGCACTTGGGGAATGGGGGATAGTCTTGATCCGAGGAAGGAGAGTGGCTCCAATTCTTGGATCAAGATCCCCGTGAGGTGGGAGAGCGAGCATTTATTACAGAAGCGTAACTCGCTCACCGCCAGCAACTCTGTAATGAATGCAAACTTCAGTATAATGGCTGAAATGTGGAGAAATGTGTTCATATCTCCATAATATTATGGTGTCCGGTGACATTGGGTGGTAATGACTGTTATAGTGTTAGGAGGAAGATGACTGTGGTAATGACTGTTATACTGTGTTAGGAGGAAGATGACTGTGGTAATGACTGTTATACTGTGTTAGGAGGAAGATGACTGTGGTAATGACTGTTATAGTGTTAGGAGGAAGATGACTGTGGTAATGACTGTTATACTGTGTTAGGAGGAAGATGATGTGGTAATGACTGTTATACTGTGTTAGAGGAAGATGATTGTGGTAATGACTGTATACTGTTTAGAGGACAGTGACTGTGGTAATGACTGTTATACTGTGTTAGGAGGAAGATGACTGTGGTAATGACTGTTATAGTGTGTGAGGACTGAATAATGAATGTTATTCAGTATGATCATCATTTTTCTCTCTAATCATCTGTATGATCATCCTTCTTTGTAATCCTCTGTATGATCATTCTCCAAACCACTGTATGATTACCATTCTTCTCTCCAATCCTCTGAATGATCACCATTCTTCTCTCCAATCCTCTGTATGATCACCATTCTTCTCTCCAATCCTCTGAATGATCACCATTCTTCTCTCCAATCCTCTGTATGATCACCATTCTTCTCTCCAATCCTCTGTATGATTACCATTCTTCTCTCCAATCATCTGTATGATCACCATTCTTCTCTCCAATCCTCTGTATGATCACCATTCTTCTCTCCAATCCTATGTATGATCACCATTCTTCTCTCCAATCCTCTGTATGATCACCATTCTTCTCTCCAATCATCTGTATGATCACCATTCTTATCCAATCATCTGTATGATCACCATTCTTCTCTCCAATCCTCTGTATGATCACCATTCTTCTCTCCAATCCTCTGTATGATCACCATTCTTCTCTCCAATCCTCTGAATGATCACCATTCTTCTCTCCAATCCTCTGTATGATCACCATTCTTCTCTCCAATCCTCTGAATGATCACCATTCTTCTCTCCAATCCTCTGTATGATCACCATTCTTCTCTCCAATCATCTGTATGATTACCATTCTTCTCTCCAATCCTCTGTATGATCACCATTCTTCTCTCCAATCCTCTGTATGATCACCATTCTTCTCTCCAATCCTCTGTATGATCACCATTCTTCTCTCCAATCCTCTGTATGATCACTGTATAAGGAATCTCCCATATGAAGATAGACTTAGGTCCTTGAATCTCCACTCTCTTGAGAGACGTACACTGAGGGGAGATGTCATGGAAGTGTATAAGTGGATGCTGGGCATAAACAAAGGCGATATTAATAAAATACTGAGAATATCGAATCAAGTAAGAAACAGAAATAGCAGATATAAGTTAAATAAATTTAGATTTAGAAAGGACATAGGTAAGTATTGGTTTTCAAACAGAGTTGTGGATGCGTGGAACAATCTTCCGACTAGGGTAATCGAGGCTAGGACCCTGGGTAGCTTTAAAAGGAGATTGGAGAAATATATGAGTGGGAGGGGCTGGGTTTGATTGGTGTCTGGGGTACGGGAGTAAATTGTTGGGTAGCTTTGGGGAAAGGTTGGACAAATACATGGGTGAATTGAAAATGGTATACAATACCAACAGGTTGATAAATAAGACATATGTCCATGAAGCCTACGCAGTAGGCTTCTTGTGAGGAACCCTACTGTGTAGGCTTCATGTGTCTTATCAAATACACAGGTGGTCTTCATAAGGATCTGCCTTGTATGGGCCAGTAGGCTTGCTACAGTGTTCCTCCATTTTTATTTTTTTTCCTCCAGTCCACTGTATGATCATTTATCACCTATATCACCACCACTACTAACACAGCTAGCACCATAACACTAACTCCTACGTCTGGTGCAAATACAAATCTGTTCTCAGTTTTATCTCTACATTTGTATGGTTCAAGCTGCCTAGTGTGTTAACCTTATTGCATAAAGCTTTAAAAGCTTTGTCTTACCTGGAGGATAAAAATGTGTGGTGTCACTGTACCATGTGTCACTGTACCATGTGTTACACTGCAGTGTGTTATTGTAACGTGTCACTGTACCATGTGTTACACTGCAGTGTGTTATTGTAACGTGTGTCACTGTACCATGTGTTACACTGCAGTGTGTTATTGTAACGTGTGTCACTGTACCATGTGTTACACTGCAGTGTGTTATTGTAACGTGTGTCACTGTACCATGTGTTACACTGCAGTGTGTTATTGTAACGTGTGTCACTGTACCATGTGTTACACTGCAGTGTGTTATTGTAACGTGTGTCACTGTACCATGTGTTACACTGCAGTGTGTTACTGTACCGTGTGTCACTGTACTATATGTTACACTGCAGTGTTACTGTACCGTGTGTCACTGTACTATGTTACACTGCAATGTTACTGTACCGTGTGTCACTGTACCTTGTGTCACTGTACCATGTGTTACACTGCAGTGTGTGTTACTGTACCATGTGTTACACTGCAGTGTGTGTTACTGTACCGTGTTTCACTGTACTATATGTTACACTGCAGTGTTACTGTACCGTGTGTCACTGTACCATGTGTCACTGTACCATGTGTTACACTGCAGTGTGTTACTGTACCGTGTGTCACTGTACTATATGTTACACTGCAGTGTTACTGTACCGTGTGTCACTGTACTATGTTACACTGCAGTGTTACTGTACCGTGTGTCACTGTACCTTGTGTCACTGTACCATGTGTTACACTGCAGTGTGTGTTACTGTACCATGTGTTACACTGCAGTGTGTGTTACTGTACCGTGTGTCACTGTACTATATGTTACACTGCAGTGTTACTGTACCGTGTGTCACTGTACCATGTGTCACTGTACCATGTGTTACACTGCAGTGTGTTACTGTACCGTGTGTCACTGTACCATGTGTTACACTGCAGTGTGTTACTGTACCGTGTGTCACTGTACCATGTGTTACACTGCAGTGTGTTACTGTACCGTGTGTCACTGTAATATATGTTACACTGCAGTGTTACTGTACCGTGTGTCACTGTACCATGTGTCACTGTACCATGTGTTACACTGCAGTGTGTTACTGTACCGTGTGTCACTGTACCATGTGTTACACTGCAGTGTGTTACTGTACCGTGTGTCACTGTACCATGTGTTACACTGCAGTGTGTTACTGTACCGTGTGTCTGTAATATATGTTACACTGCAGTGTGTTACTGTACCGTGTGTCACTGTACCATGTGTCACTGTACCATGTGTCACTGTACCATGTGTTACACTGCAGTGTGTGTTACTGTACCGTGTGTCACTGTACCATGTTTTACACTCCAGTGTGTTACTGTACCTTGTGTCACTGTACCATGTGTCACTGTACCATGTGTTACACTGTACTGTGTGTCACTGTACCATGTGTTACACTGCAGTGTGTGTTACTGTACCGTGTATCACTGTACCATGTGTCACTGTACCATGTGTTACACTGTGCTGTGTCACTATATCATGTGTCACTATACCGTGTCACTGTACAGTGTCACTGTACCGTGTGTCACTGTACCATGTGTCACTACCATGTGTCACTACCGTGTGTCACTGTACCATGTGTCACTGTACTGTGTGTCACTGTACCGTGTGTCACTACCATTACAGCGTCGCCACAAATAAGAACCACCACCACCACAGTCTCTCACTTTAATACCTCCCTGATTCAACAAAGTTTCCCAGCTCACCTCATTATTTTCTCTCTCTTTCTTTCTCTCTCTCTCTTTCTCTCTCTCTCTCTTTCTCTTTAATGAAGCTTCTCTTTGTGTTCCTGACACTTCCTCTTCACCTTTTCTTCTCTTGTTTTTTCCTTCCTCCTTTACTCCCCTCCTCTTACTAATTTTCATTAAAACTACAATTTATTATTATTATTATTGTACTTCTACAGAAGTTGTACTACAGCTCTTGAACCCCTATCAGTGCACCGTAACACGTGTTCTCATGTGCCTAATACATTCCAACCATTAAATTGTATATATCTTTTTGTGTATTGTATATCAACTACCCGAGTACACTAATATACACTAGGGTACATTAGTGTCCACTTGAGTACACTAGAGTATATTAGTGTGCACTAGAGTACACTAGAGTACACTAGAGTATACTAGAGTATATTAGTGTGCACTAGAGCACACTAGAGTATATTAGTGTGCACTGGAGTACACTAGAGTATATTAGTGTGCACTAGAGTACACTAGAGTATATTAGTGTGCACTAGTGCACACTAGAGTATATTAGTGTGCACTAGAGCACACTAGAGTATATTAGTGTGCACTAGAGTACACTAGAGTATATTAGTGTGCACTAGAGCACACTAGAGTATATTAGTGTGCACTAGAGCACACTAGAGTATATTAATGTGCACTAGAGCACACTAGAGTATATTAGTGTGCACTAGAGTACACTAGAGTATATTAGTGTGCACTAGAGCACACTAGAGTATATTAGTGTGCACTAGAGCACACTAGAGTATATTAATGTGCACTAGAGCACACTAGAGTATATTAGTGTGCACTAGAGTACACTAGAGTACATTAATGTGCACTAGAGTACACTAGAGTATATTAGTGTGCACTAGAGCACACTAGAGTATATTAGTGTGCACTAGAGTACACTAGAGTATATTAGTGTGCACTAGAGTACACTAGAGTATATTAGTGTGCACTAGACCACACTAGAGTATATTAGTGTCCACTAGAGTATATTAGTGTCCACAGCTTAATAAATGTAAAGGGACCAAGACTTTTCAACATCCTCCACGTATAAAAGGACTTACCAACAGATCCCTGGTTGTCTTTAAAAGGAAACTGGATAAGTTCTTGAAGTCAGTTTCTAATCAGCCGGGCTGTGTTTATTACGTCAGACTACGTGTTGCTAGCAGAAATAGCTTAGCTTATCAGAATATCAGTTGCTGTAGTTTTTTTTTGTTTGGAGTGTTAGGGTAAGTGTGTAAACAAGTTAGATTCCCCTACCTCTTTTGTTATTTATACCGAGGTTTTTACAGGGTTGGGATAAGGGTTCCTACTTATATTTACAAGCTAGGTGTCCCTGGCTCGATCGCTAGCGCACTCAGCTCACACACTGAGGTCCTGAGTTCGAATCTCCCATTCGGCTGGAAAACATTAGGGACGTGTTTCCATAAGACACCTGCTGGCCATGTTCACCCATCAGTGTAAAATGGGTACCTGGGTGTTAGTGGACTGGTGTGGGTCGCATCATGGGACAAAACTGACCTAATTTGCCCGAAATGCTCAGCATAACAAGTGGCTTTATATATATAGTAGTATGTCATTGATGTCAGCTAGGACTGTATACCTTGTACATGTACTTGTAGAAATAAAGATAATATTATTATTATTAGTAGTAGTAGATGTTGCCTACCTCAGGTCGTTGGAAAGTTCTTTTATTGTTACCTGACATATAAACAGGGAACAGGATGACGTTGGAGCCATCTGTGGGCCTGCGATCTTTATTTGGTCAACTGACTCATCCTTTTCCTCTGCCTCTCTTCTCTATCTTGTTTTCCCCACGTTTCTCTTCTCATAAATCGTTTTTCTTGTTCATTTGCAGAAGTTGACTGTTTACATAACACATGTGTCACACTCTCCCCTTCCTCAGTAATTTTAATCCACCTTTTTTGCTGTTTAATGTAAATTATCGGCTAATTGCTTCTTCCTGCCGTCTTATCCTGCTCATGCTCTCTCCCCTCTCGCCCTTCCCTCTCACTCTCTTCCCTCTCACTTTCTTCCCTCTCACTCTCTTCCCTCTCACTTTCCCCTCACTCTTTCTCTTCTCTTACATTTATTATGTATCTCTTTACTGTGCTGTCCACACTGGTTGATTGTAACACTAGTGGTGTTCACACTAGTGATTGTAACACTAGTGGTATTGACACTGGTTGATTGTAACACTAGTGGTGTCCACACTGGTTGATTGTAACACTAGTGGTGTCCACACTGCTTGATTGTAACACTAGTGGTGTCCACACTGCTTGATTGTAACACTAGTGGTGTCCACACTGGTTGATTGTAACACTAGTGGTGTCCACACTGGTTGATTGTAACACTAGTGGTGTCCACACTGCTTGATTGTAACATTAGTGGTGTTCACACTGGTTGATTGTAACACTAGTGGTGTCCACACTGCTTGATTGTAACACTAGTGGTGTTCACACTGGTTGATTGTAACACTAGTGGTGTTCACACTAGTTGATTGTAACACTAGTGGTGTCCACACTGGTTGATTGTAACACTAGTGGGGTTCACACTGGTTGATTGTAACACTAGTGGTGTCCACACTGGTTGATTGTAACACTAGTGGTGTCCACACTGGTTGATTGTAACACTAGTGGTGTCCACACTGCTTGATTGTAACACTAGTGGTGTCCACACTGCTTGATTGTAACACTAGTGGTGTCCACACTGCTTGATTGTAACACTAGTGGTGTCCACACTGCTTGATTGTAACACTAGTGGTGTCCACACTGGTTGATTGTAACACTAGTGGTGTCCACACTGCTTGATTGTAACACTAGTGGTGTCCACACTGGTTGATTGTAACACTAGTGGTGTCCACACTGCTTGATTGTAACACTAGTGGTGTTCACACTAGTTGATTGTAACACTAGTGGTGTCCACACTGGTTGATTGTAACACTAGTGGTGTCCACACTGCTTGATTGTAACACTAGTGGTGTCCACACTGGTTGATTGTAACACTAGTGGTGTCCACACTGGTTGATTGTAACACTAGTGGTGTCCACACTGGTTGATTGTAACACTAGTGGTGTCCACACTGGTTAATTGTAACACTAGTGGTGTCCACACTGCTTGATTGTAACACTAGTGGTGTCCACACTGCTTGATTGTAACACTAGTGGTGTCCACACTGCTTGATTGTAACACTAGTGGTGTCCACACTAGTTGATTGTAACACTAGTTGTGTTCACACTAGTTGATTGTAACACTAGTGGTGTTCACACTAGTTGATTGTAACACTAGTGGTGTCCACACTGCTTGATTGTAACACTAGTGGTGTTGACACTGCTTGATTGTAACACTAGTGGTGTTCACACTAGTTGATTGTAACACTAGTGGTGTTCACACTAGTTGATTGTAACACTAGTGGTGTCCACACTGCTTGATTGTAACACTAGTGGTGTTCACACTAGTTGATTGTAACATTAGTGGTGTCACACTGTTGATTGTAACACTAGTGGTGTTCACACTAGTTGATTGTAACATAGTGGTGTTCACACTGCTTGATTGTAACACTAGTGGTGTTCACACTGGTTGATTGTAACACTAGTGGTGTTCACACTGTTGATTGTAACACTAGTGGTGTTCACACTAGTTGATTGTAACACTAGTGGTGTTCACACTGTTGATTGTAACACTAGTGGTTTTCCACACTAGTTGATTGTAACACTAGTGGTGTCCACACTAGTTGATTGTAACACTAGTGGTGTTCACACTAGTTGATTGTAACACTAGTGGTGTTCACACTAGTTGATTGTAACACTAGTGGTGTTCACACTAGTTGATTGTAACACTAGTGGTGTCCACACTGCTTGATTGTAACACTAGTGGTGTTCACACTAGTTGATTGTAACATTAGTGGTGTTCACACTGTTGATTGTAACACTAGTGGTGTTCACACTAGTTGATTGTAACACTAGTGGTGTCCACACTGCTTGATTGTAACACTAGTGGTGTTCACACTAGTTGATTGTAACATTAGTGGTGTTCACACTAGTTGATTGTAACACTAGTGGTGTTCACACTAGTTGATTGTAACACTAGTGGTGTTCACACTGCTTGATTGTAACACTAGTGGTGTTCACACTGGTTGATTGTAACACTAGTGGTGTTCACACTGGTTGATTGTAACACTAGTGGCGTTCACACTAGTTAATTGTAACACTAGTGGTGTTCACACTAGTTGATTGTAACACTAGTGGTGTCCACACTAGTTGATTGTAACACTAGTGGTGTTCACAATAGTTGATTGTAACACTAGTGGTGTTCACACTAGTTGATTGTAACACTAGTGGTGTTCACACTAGTTGATTGTAACACTAGTGGTGTTCACACTAGTTGATTGTAACACTAGTGGTGTTCACACTAGTTGATTGTAGGTGCAGAAGAAAGATAATAACTTACAAGTTTATAAGAGGATAGAAAATAAAAGGCTAGAGAAGATTTTAAACGCCTTCAACGGGGATGACATAATTTGTAAAAATATAACAACAGTGGTAAAATATAACAACAGTGGTAAAATATAACAACAGTGGTAAAATATAACAACAGTGGTAAAATATAACAAGAATGGAGGGGAAGTTATACCGGAGGTCTTCCTTCTCAGAGTTGTACATCAATGATATATATTAACAGAGGAGATATTACGCTGCTACAACGTTTGGAAAAATCTAGTTTAGAAATAAATAATGAAGGTGGGACAGGACGAACACAGTTTTGCTCCTGAGGCTACAAATAGTCAAAAAAAATAGTTGCACAACACCCATTAGCTTTTTTGTTTCTTTGTAACAGCTACGACAACCGGCCAGGGAGGCTTCAGGCTCCAGAAGACCGCCATACTATCAAGAAACAATTGCTGGAGGGTAGAGCCGTGTTCCGGCCTGGCCAGGTGCCAGCTATGCACATCAAGCCTGTACTCATGACAGATCAGGCCAATTACACCTGCAGGGTCGACTTTCGCATAGGTGAGTACAGTCTTTTCTCAAGCCGTGGTCGTTTTCAGTCTTGAATGTTTAAAGTGCAGGCATTGTACTTCTCACCTCCAGGACTCAAGTCCTGCTGACCGGTTTCCCTGAATCCCTTCACAAAATATTACCCTGCTCACACTCCAACAGCTCAAATCTCAAAAACCATTCGTCTCCACTCACTCCTATCTAACATGCTCACACATGCCTGCTGTATGTCTAAGCCACTGGCACGCAAAACTTCCCTTACCCCTCCCGCCATCCTAAGACGACCTAGGATTACACACACACACACACACACACACACACACACACACACACATAATATATATATATATATATATATATATATATATATATATATATATATATATATATATATATATATATATATATATATATATATATATATATATATATATATATATATACATATGTGAAGCTTACATAATACTGTCAGATATATTTCACATGACAAACTGTCCTACCAGTGTCAGGTGTACTTCACATTTGGAGTTGACGTAAGTGTCAGAGGGGTGGTACCTCACTCATGGACCTGAGTTGCATAATAACTCAAAACTATGTTAGGTAAAAATTAGTTGCTTTATCAACAAAGCTTAAAATTCTGACAAATTATGATAATTATGAAAGCACCTAGTCATAATATCCCGGACTGAATTTTCAAAGTCTTATTTAATTTGTGGTAGGATATGATGGACATCAAGAAAGTAAATTGTAAATAGAGTCGCACTAAGCAAATTCTTACTGGCGATTTAATCAAATTTTTGTAGGTGCCTCGATAAAAAGTTAAGATTTCGCAATAGGTTGACATTACAATCAGACTTTTTCTATGTAATTTGAATGTTTTGTGTGTCGTTCAAACATTGACAAGCATGTAATAAACATCTCTATTCTGAACCCACCAGTAAGGTGATGTTCTTGTGATGTTGTAAACTGAATTTCAGGCATTTTCCCAGTCTGTCCTGGATAAATATTTTCGCATTTTGTACCAGGGATCTTATAAACACGTCTGTCAGCAATTTCCATTGGGATATAATACTGAGTGTGTTTATTTTGAAGATGTTTAGCCAGTCAGTGGCATTTTCATCTTCATATGTTGAGGGACTGATTCCCTCATCTTCCACTGTCTCCGGTATATCATCTATGTTGAAAGTTGTATAAAATACCGACAAGTTGATGAATAAGACACGTGTGCAAAAGTTAGGTATCTTTATTGTTGGAACGTTTCGCCCACACTGTAGACTTCTTCAGTCAAATACAGGGAATGGATGGAAGGCAGTAGAAAACACGAGGTGAAGATTTCTACAAAGTTGGTGGACTGACTACATCATCTTTACCTCATTAATTCTACTGCCTTCAGTCCATTCTGTGTATTTGACTGAAGAAGCCTACCGTGTAGGCGAAACGTTTCATCAATAAACATACCCAACAGCTGCACATACGTCTTACTCGTCACATCATCAATGTATTGGGGCGAAACGTTTTTATAATAAAGATGTCCTGTTGCTCCCCTTACTACTTAGAAAATTGTCATGACATCTAGAATTGTAACTAAAACATAGATGTTGTAGTTTTTTGACTAGGGTGGGACTTCTAAGTAAAGCTAAAGAAAGCCTGTCTTGTCTTATTCCCAGTGAGGCTTATATGTATAAGTATCTTTATTATTGGGTGAAACTGACGTGATGAATATACAAGATCTTAAGATTTAATTCTTGGTTGAATGTGTTTATTGGTAGCTGGAATCTTTCTATTTCTTTAACCAGTATGATTAATCTGTTTTTAAATGAATGATATTTAAATTGATTTCAAAGAAATATCTTGAGTAAGAGTGCTGGCAGTCTCTCTCTCTCTCTTTCTCTCTATATCTCTCCATATCCTTCCCTCCCTTCCTCTCTCCAGAGTCTTGCACCAATTACCTCCCGTCATCACAGTTCAATTAAGCCCCTCTTCTAAGTAGCGGTTCTTGCTGGGTGTTGTTTCTTCGGCGGTGCAGCTGTGCCCAGCTCACAGCTGCTGCTGCTGCTGCTGTTCCTCTTCTTGTGTGTATTGAACTTGTGCATTTTTAACCATGGCTTTCCTCTGTCCAAAAGTCGTTCGTTCTCTCTGCCGTCGCTAGCTTATTTTATTTTGTGTTGTTGATCTCTCTACTGTCTACCAGCTTCTACTGTCTACCAACCACTTCTGTATACCAGCTTCTACTGTCTATCAGCTTCTACTGTCTACCAGCTACTACTGTCTACCAGCTTTACTGTCTACCAGCTTCTACTGTCTACCAGCTTCTACTGACTACCAACCACTACTGTATACCAGCTTCTACTGTCTATCAGCTTCTACTGTCTACCAGCTACTACTGTCTACCAGCTTCTACTGTCTACCAGCTTCTACTGTCTACCAACCACTACTGTCTACCAGCTTCTACTGTCTACCAACCACTTCTGTATACCAGCTTCTACTGTCTATCAGCTTCTACTGTCTACCAGCTACTACTGTCTACCAGCTTTACTGTCTACCAGCTTCTACTGTCTACCAGCTTCTACTGTCTACCAACCACTACTGTATACCAGCTTCTACTGTCTATCAGCTTCTACTGTCTACCAGCTACTATTGTCTACCAGCTTCTACTGTCTACCAGCTTCTACTGTCTACCAACCACTACTGTCTACCAGCTTCTACTGTCTACCAACCACTACTGTATACCAGCTTCTACTGTCTATCAGCTTCTACTGTCTACCAGCTACTACTGTCTACTAGCTTCTACTGTCTACCAGCTTCTACTGTCTACCTACCAGCTTCTACTGTCTACCAACCACTACTGTCTACCAGCTTCTACTGTCTACCAACCACTACTGTCTACCAACCACTACTGTATACCAGCTTCTACTGTCTATCAGCTTCTACTGTCTACCAACCACTACTGTCTACCAGCTTCTACTGTCTACCAACCACTCTGTATACCAGCTTCTACTGTCTATCAGCTTCTACTGTACCAGCTACTACTGTCTACCAGCTTTACTGTCTACCAGCTTCTACTGTCTACCAGCTTCTACTGTCTACCAACCATTACTGTATACCAGCTTCTACTGTCCATCAGCTTCTACTGTCTACCAGCTACTACTGTCTACCAGCTTCTACTGTCTACCAGCTTACTGTCTACCAACCACTATTCTACCAGCTTCTACTGTCTACCAACCACTACTGTATACCAGCTTCTACTGTCTATCAGCTTCTACTGTCTACCAGCTACTACTGTCTACCAGCTTCTACTGTCTACCAGCTTCTACTGTCTACCAACCACTACTGTCTACCAGCTTCTACTGTCTACCAACCACTACTGTATACCAGCTTCTACTGTCTATCAGCTTCTACTGTCTACCAGCTACTACTGTCTACTAGTTTCTGTCTACCAGCTTCTACTGTCTACCTACCATCTTCTACTGTCTACCAGCTACTACTGTCTACCAGCTTCTACTGTCTACCAGCTTCTACTGTCTACCAACCACTACTGTCTACCAGCTTCTACTGTCTACAAACCACTACTGTATACCAGCTTCTACTGTCTATCAGCTTCTACTGTCTACCAGATACTACTGTCTACCAGCTTCTACTGTCTACCAGCTTCTACTGTCTACCAGCTACTACTGTCTACCAGCTAATACTGTCTACCAACCACTACTGTCTACCAGCTTCTACTGTCTACCAACTACTACTGTATACCAGCTTCTACTGTCTACCAACCACTACTGTATACCAGCTACTACTGTCTACCAGCTTCTACTGTCTACCAGCTTCTACTATCTACCAGCTTCTGTCTACCAGCTACTACTGTCTACCAGCTTCTACTGTCTACCAGCTACTACTGTCTACCAGCTATTACTGTCTATCAGCTTCTACTGTCTACCAGCTTCTACTGTTTACCAGCTTCTACTGTCTACCAGCTTCTACTGCCTACCAGCTACTACTGTCTACCAGCTTCTACTGTACCAGCTACTACTGTCTACCAGCTACTACTGTCTATCTACAATACCAGGCTATAACTGTTCTCTATTCCTACATGCAGTGTCCAGCTGCTACGTCTCTCTGTTTATCTACCTGACTATCCTGCTCTTCCATGTCTCTTCATCTGCCAAACTATCCAGCTGTTCATCTATCATCTATCCAACTGTCAGGTGACTATTTATCTGTCATTTATGCATTTTTCACGTATGAATGTTCATCTATCCATTTGTCACGTGACTTTATCTATCCAGCTGTCACGTGATTTTATCTATTCAGCTCTCACGTGACTCTATCTATCCAGCTGTCTCGTGACTTTATCTATCCAGCTGTCACGTGACTTTATCTATCCAGCTGTCACGTGACTATCTATTCAGCTGTCACGTGACTTTATATATCCAGCTGTCACGTGACTTTATCTATCCAGCTGTCACGTGACTTTATCTATCAATCACTTCATGGCGCCAGAGTACAAAAATAAAATGTACCTTTTTCTTGCCACCTTCCTTGGCAAATGTTCCCCCCCTTCCCAGGCATCCACCTAACTCACCTAGGCGGCTACCTAACTCACCTAAGCAGCTACCTAGCTCACCTACGTGACTACCTAACTCACCTAGGCGGCTACCTAGCTCACCTAGTCAGCTACCTAACTCACCTAGGCGGCTACCTAGCTCATCTAGGCAGCTACCTAACTCATCTAGGCAGCTACCTAGCTCACCTAAGCGGCTACCTAGCTCACCTAGGACACGTGATGGCTTGCACTGGTTCTAGTTGGCTTCACTTTAGTTCTTCAGAGAATATGCTTTTCCAGTGGTAAACACGGAGTCATTTCTCCAGTGTTTAACAACTCTCCAATTTGTCTGTAAGGAGATTTTAAGGTTGTGAAAGTGTTGTTTTGTCATGTTCGTGTTGTTGAGTGCCTGTTGCTAGCCCCAACAGCCTGATTTACCAGATTCATTATCCTGAAGGTCTGGCTTACGTTGTGAATGTTAATGGTTTTAATTTGGTTTGTGTGTGTGTGTGTGTGTGTGTGTGTGTGTGTGTGTATGTGTGTGTGTGTGTGTATGTGTGTGTGTGTGTATGTGTGTGTGTGTGTGTATGTGTGTGTGTGTACTCACCTATTTGAGGTTACAGGGGTCGATTCACAACGCTTGGCCTCGCCTCTTCCCTGGTCGCTACTAGGTTCATTCTCTCTCCTTGCTCCATGGGATTTATCATACCTATTCTTAAAGCTGTGTATGGACCTGCCTCCACTTCATGACTCTCCAGATTGTTCCACTTCCTGACGACTTTATGGCTGAAGAAATACTTCCTAACATCCTTGTGACTCCTTTGAATTTTCAACTTCCAGTTGTGACCCCTTGTTGCTGTGTGTGTGTGTGTGTGTGTGTGTGTGTGTGTGTGTGTGTGTGTGTGTGTGTGTGTGTGTGTGTGTGTGTGTGTACTGTTTTACGAAGATCATTATATTAATAGGGGAAACGCTAAAACAGTATGGGTCATACAGACCTTGGGGGTAATGGGAGGTAATGAGGTTTGATCAGAGGAAAGGAGTGTAGCTCCGTTTCTTCGAATCAAGAGCCCTTCACCAGCATCAAGACCTGGGAAAGTGTGGCATCTCTCACTGTGAAACACCAATAATGGATAAAACATTACTGTTTTGCATTCTCCATACATGTCCCTTACGGGTTATGCGCTTCTCCTTTAATAATAATAATAATAATAATAACAATAATAATAATGACAATAATAAAGTGAGTGTTGTGTTCGTGGGCAGCTTCTTCACGTCGCACACACCTGAGTCTGCAGGTGGTGGAGCCTCCGGGTCAGCCGGTACTGAGGGTGGCAGGCCAGAAGATCAGCGAGGGTGTGCTGGGACCCCTGCAGGAGGGCGCTAACCTGGCCATCACCTGCAGTGTTGCTGGCGGCGTCCCTCCTCCAACACTACTCTGGAAGACTAACAACCAGGTGGGACCCACGTAAACATATTGTTTCTCATTACACTCTGGGAACCCCATATTATTGTTTCTCATTACACTCTGGGAACCCATATTATTGTTTCTCATTACACTCTGGGAACCCCATATTATTGTTTCTCATTACACTCTGGGAACCCCATATTATTGTTTCTCATTACACTCTGGGAACCCCATATTATTGTTTCTCATTACACTCTGGGAACCCCATATTATTGTTTCTCATTACACTCTGGAACCCTATTATTGTTTCTCATTACACTCTGGGAACCCCATATTATTGTTTCTCATTACACTCTGGGAACCCCATATTATTGTTTCTCATTACACTCTGGGAACCCCATATTATTGTTTCTCATTACACTCTGGGGACCACATATTATTGTTTCTCATTACACTCTGGGAACCCCATATTATTGTTTCTCATTACACTCTGGGAACCACATATTATTGTTTCTCATTACACTCTGGGAACCACATATTATTGTTTGTTTCTGATTACACTCGGGGAACCACATATTATTGTTTCTCATTACACTCTGGGAACCACATATTGTTTCTCATTACACTCTGGGAACGACATATTATTGTTTGTTTCTGATTACACTCTGGGAACCACATATTATTGTTTCTCATTACACTCTGGGAACCACATATATTGATTGTTTCTCATTACACTCTGGGAACCACATATTGTTCCTGATTACACTGGGAGCCACATATATTTATTGTTTCTGATTACACACCGGGAACGACATATTATTGTTTCAGATTAGTCTCTTGAAACGACTTATTATTGTTTCTGATTGCACTCTGAGAACGATATATATTTATACGCTCTCTTGGTCTGCTCTCAGCCTTGGGAAGGCCTAAGGGTGTTGAGCAAATCATGTTTTCCAGTGAAAAGACCATTCAAAATTAATGACCATAGTACATGGTAAGGAGGGAGGGAAGGTAATTAAGTGAGGGACAGAAGAAATGAATAAAGGTTGAGAGAATGGGGAAGAGGAAGAAAACAAAAGCATAGCGGTAATTCCATCTTGATATCTAAGTGTTAATTCATGTGTGTAAAACGAAGGAGACGTCCACAGTGTGCTGCCATACAGATGGTATATACCTTACGTGTACTCTAGTATATACGGTCTGGTCGTATGTCTTTGCCTTAGTCTTGAGGGACTGACCACCTCCTATGAAGGGTGAGAGACTGATCACCTTAAAACTACCCAGTACTTCTTACACAATAAAAATAGTATTTTACACTACCGTGCGCCTGTAGGTACCACAGTGATCTTTAAGTCTTTGGATACTAACAATTTAATATGACGACAGGAGTATTATGTTACTACTACTACTACTACAACAACAACTACTACTACTACTACTACTACTACTACAACTACTACTACTACTACTAGACAAACACTGAAGTCTGGCAGGTGGAAAAACGAAGTAACATAAATCT
Source organism: Cherax destructor (assembly GCA_009830355.1). Taxonomy (NCBI): domain Eukaryota; kingdom Metazoa; phylum Arthropoda; class Malacostraca; order Decapoda; family Parastacidae; genus Cherax; species Cherax destructor. The sequence continues at coordinate 56,812 of WNWK01003358.1, read as the reverse complement.
ACGGATATATTTTGCCAAATTTTGTTACTTCAGGACCCACAGTCTTAGTAATATCCTCTCAGCGGAAGTGCCGTGATGCCAGTGAGGGGCCCCCTTGATGCCAGGGAGGTGCATTGACGCCAGGGAGGTGCCCCTTGATACCAGGGACATCCTCTTGATGCCAGGGAAGTGCCTTTGATGACAGGGAGGTGCCTTTGATGACAGGGAGGGGCCATGATGCCAGGGAGGGGCCATGATGCCAGGAAGATCCTCTTGATGCCAGGGAGATCCTCTTGATGCCAGGGAGATCCTCTTGATGCCAGGGAGATCCTCTTGATGCCAGGGAGATCCTCTTGATGCCAGGAGATCCTCTTGATGCCAGGGAGATCCTCTTGATGCCAGGGAGATCCTCTTGATGCCAGGGAGATCCTCTTGATGCCAGGGAGATCCTCTTGATGCCAGGGAGATCCTCTTGATGCCAGGAGATCCTCTTGATGCCAGGGAGATCCTCTTGATGCCAGGGAGATCCTCTTGATGCCAGGGTGATCCTCTTGATGCCAGGGAGATCCTCTTGATGCCAGGGAGATCCTCTTGATGCCAGGGAGATCCTCTTGATGCCAGGGAGATCCTCTTGATGCCAGGGAGATCCTCTTGATGCCAGGGAGATCCTCTTGATGCCAGGGAGATCCTCTTGATGCCAGGGAGATCCTCTTGATGCCAGGGAGATCCTCTTGATGCTAGGGAGATCCTCTTGATGCCAGGGAGATCCTCTTGATGCCAGGGAGATCCTCTTGATGCCAGGAGATCCTCTTGATGCCAGGGAGATCCTCTTGATGCCAGGGAGATCCTCTTGATGCCAGGGAGATCCTCTTGATGCCAGGGAGATCCTCTTGATGCCAGGGAGATCCTCTTGATGCAAGTAATCGAATTCTCTTCTCATAATAAATAGACGGAGACTCGAATCGTGGTTCGATTTTTTTTATACTCAGTCTCGAATCTTCTCATCAATAAATTTCAGGTCAGTTATGTAGACATGTGGCTAAAATATCTGTCTATAATTTGTGACAGGAAGGCTGCAGATGAGCTGAGGGGATTTTAGACAGGCTTAGAGAGATTAGACTTATCTTGCAGACTTTTAAGAGACTTTGGCTGAATTTCAAGGATTATGGTTAAGTTTTTCAACTTTCCTGTGCTGGAAGTATTTTTTTTCTTAGTTCTCAGCATGATATACCACAGTGGGGGTATACCACAGTGGGAGTATACCACAGTAGGGGTATACCACAGTAGGGGTATACCACAGTAGGGGTATACCACAGTATGGGTATACCACAGAGGTGGTATACCACAGAGGTGGTATACCACAGTAAGGGTATACTATAGTGGGGATATACCACAGTAAGTGTATACCACAGTGGGGGTATGCCACAGTAGGGGTATAACACAGTAGGGATATAACACAGTAGGGATATACCACAGTAGCAGTATAACACAGTATGGGTATACAACAGTGGTGGTATACCACAATGGGGGTATACCACAGTGGGGTATACTACAGGAATATACAATAGTGGAGGTATACAGCAGTGGGAGTATACCTCAGTAAGAATATACCAAAGGTAACATATCACACGGGTATACGACAGTGGGAGTATACAACAGAGGAAGTAAACCTCAGTTGGAGTATACCAGAAGGCGCATACCACACGGGTATGCCACAGTTGGAGTATACAGTAGTAGATATATACAATAGTGGGAGTATGCTTTTGGATTTAGCGCTTTACTCACGAATATGACCTCAACATAACCTCATCCAGCAGGCAGTATGACCAGAGGTAGTGCAGGGGTGGGGAGAGAGTCTTTTGTTATACTGTCATCATCCAGCAGGCAGTGTGACCAGAGGTAGTGGAGGGTGGGGAGAGAGCCTTCTGTTATACTATCATCATCCAGTAGGCAGTGTGACCAGAGATAATGGAGGGTGGGGAGAGAGCCTTCTTTTATACTATCATCCAGCAGGCAGTGTGACCAGGGGTAGTGGAGGGTGGGGAGAGAGCCTTCTGTTATACTGTCATCATCCAGCAGGCAGTGTGACCAGGGATAGTGGAGGGTGGGGAGAGAGCCTTCTGTTATACTGTCATCATCCAGCAGGCAGTGTGACCAGGGGTAGTGGAGGGTGGGGAGAGAGCCTTCTTTTATACTATCTTCCAGCAGGCAGTGTGACCATAGGTAGTGGAGGGTGGGGAGAGAGCCTTCTGTTATACTGTCATCATCCAGCAGGCAGTGTGACCAGTGGTAGTGGAGGGTGGGGAGAGAGCCTTCTGTTATACTGTCATCATCCAGCAGGCAGTGTGACCAGAGGTAGTGGAGGGTGGGGAGAGAGCCTTCTGTTATACTGTCATCATCCAGCAGGCAGTGTAACCAGGGGTAGTGGAGGGTGGGGAGAGAGCCTTCTGTTATACTGGCATCATCCAGCAGGCAGTGTGACCAGGGGTAGTGGAGGGTGGGGAGAGAGCCTTCTGTTATACTGTCATCATCCAGCAGGCAGTGTGACCAGAGGTAGTGGAGGGTGGGGAGAGAGCCTTCTGTTATACTGTCATCATCCAGCAGGCAGTGTGACCAGGGGTAGTGGAGGGTGAGGAGAGAGCCTTCTGTTATACTATCATCATCCAGCAGGCAGTGTGACCAGAAGTAGTGGAGGGTGGGGAGAGAGCCTTCTGTTATACTATCATCACATCAACTGCTGCTACAGAATTAGATGAAGCCGGAGTGTAAGATAAAACTTATCGCTAGATAGTGTCACTATAAACCACTGGTTGCATTTTCCATGTACTAATACTCACTGTTATGTGCTAACATGTATTACTACTTCACACTACTGTGTACTTCAATGTTTGCCGTGTTCTGTCATGTACTACCATGTTTCATGACTATTTCCCTACCATAAGTCTGGAGATAACACCATGGAAAGCATTCACAGGAAGCAATCATTCTTGGAAGTTAGCCAGTGTGGCTCTGAGTCTCTGGTAAACATGTGAGCTTAAGATGATAAGCGTTTGAGCCTAGGATGATAATCTTGTGAGCTTAGGATGATAAACACGTGAGCCTAGAATGATAAACATTTGAGCCTAGGATGATGATATGTGAGCCTAGAATGATAAACATGTAAGCTTAGGATTATAAACATTTGAGCCTAGGATGATAAACAGGTGAGACCAGGATGATAAACAGGTGAGCCTAGGATGATAAACACATGAGCAGGGATTTAATAAAACTAATAAGGTGCTAAGCATAACAGATGAGTCTTCATCGTGACCTTCCCTGAAGGCAGTTCCTTGATGCCGGTGAGGGGCTCTTGATGCCAGGGATTGAACTTTTCCTCCCCTTCAGTGGATTGAACCTGATTATCATCCCATTCCCCCAGGCACTGCATGACCCCTTCGGGTTCAGTACATCCCCATGAATGTATAATCCTCGTCTTGTTCCTCCTCACATGATAAATCCCTGTAATCCAGGTAATCCTTCCCCAGTCATCTCTTTATTCCCCTGTGATCGAAGTAATCCTTCCCTCAGTCATTTCTTATAGACTAAAGTCTTGTCTTTGTACTCGCACTTAAGATAATTTTATTGCAGTTAGTTGTCTTACAACGTTTCCCTATATCGTGTGATTTGGTGTGAATGATATTGAAAAACGTGAATCAGAATTGAAAACCGTGTACTATCAATCGCATTTACAAAAAATCGTGCTGTGTAGATGAGTTGCATAGAAGAGATTACTCTGTTTACAATCTCACTTTGATGCTTCCGCTGTGTACAGTGATGAGGTTAGCTCCTCTAATGGAGCAGAGTTTACTCTTGTCTTTCTAGTTTCTAATCTCTAGTTTTCCCAAGGAGACTGTCGTAATTTTTATTTTCACTTCAGGGACACTAGAAATTTTTTGTCTTCTCAGAGTGGTAGAAGAATTGGACACATGTGTAACACGCAGATGTCTTTAATTGAAGACTGCTCGCCAACCCGTTTCTTTTTCAACTACTAAATACAGAGGTTATATTCGAAGACGGAAGCAGATGAGATAATCCCTCATCTTGTAGGTGTTGTTTAATATTATTGTTATCATATAAGATAGAGTAAGTGCTATAACTATTGAAAATTTACAAAAATGTATGATGATGTTACTGAAGATGGGACGCCACTGGCGTAACTCTGTTCTTGTAGCCACAAATACGTACAAATAATTGCTGTACTCGTTGCCTTCATGCACATTTCTACCATGTCCTCCTCGTCGTTTATTTTAGTGATGAAGGTCTCAGGACCGAAACGTATTCAATAAATGTATTCTAAGGGAATATATTCCTCTCCATTTGACGCTTATTTTAGTCTGGGAATCTCAGAATGTTGTGCAAGCGTTGCTGACCTTAGCTTCTTGCCACACATTCGCATTGTGGGCTTTAATACCAATTGCCTATACGGGTTTAGTGCTTTAGATGTTTTAATAATAATTTACAGCATTTTCGGTATACACAGAAAAGTTATCCACAAGTAACTTAAAGTTAGAAGAGGATGTTTGAGACGATGTTTGGGTTGGTCCCCGACCAAATATTTAACCAAGTGACTTTTTGGATGCCAGAATGTTTACTTCTGAACAGAGCTTTTTCAAGGCAACATTTGAGCTTAATAGAACTCTATTTAGAGCTAAGCTTTGTCTACAAATAAACGTTTGCTCTGCTGAAGACGGTCTCTTGACTGAAGTCGAAATATCCAGATCTTACCTTTTTAAAGTTTCGTCACATGTGGTTTCTCACTTTTCATGGATCAGTGTTGTCGACACTTGTGTTCAGTTGTGGTGATATCACAATATGCAAAGTAACCACTGTGAAAAAGTAGGGAAATTCCAATCACTTTCGTGATTTCTCACATTATCAAGGAATGATGTGAGAAATCAAGAAAACGATTGGAATTTAACTATTTTTTCACAATTGTTATTTTGCATATATATTACTGAGGTGGTTAAAAAATAGAAATACGAGGGAACTACAGCTACGAAGAGGAGAATGACAGAAAACTGTAAATATGAAGAAGGAAAACACAAATACAAAGAAGAAAATGACAATACGAGGAAAACGCGAGCCAAAATCTAAGCGAAATAAGTGAGACACACGCATAAAATAACCTTAAAAGAAAACTCTCTGCACAGTCCATTTGGAGAGTTCAATCTCGTGGCGTAGTTATTGAGAACAAAATATAGAGTATGAGTGGCGTGGTCCTGAGCCAGCAACCAGTGTAGGCAGCAGCACATTTGTCAGGCCGCGGAGGCCACTCTGAATATTCTGAGCGCTGGGTCCAGCAACAAGGAAGGTCGGTGGTGCTACGACTTTATTGAGATAGTTAAGCACCTCCAGAGAGGTCCCTTCATGCTGCTAGGATGACTAGTTACAGCACCTCGAGGGAGGTTCCTTCATGCTGCTAGGATGACTAGTTACAGCACCTCCAGGGAGGTTTCTTCATGCTGCTAGGATGACTAGTTACAACACCTCCAGGGAGGTTCCTTCATGCTGCTAGGATGACTAGTTACAGCACCTCCAGGGAGGTACCTTCATGCTGCTAGGATGACTACTTACAGCACCTCCAGGGAGGTTCCTTCATGCTGCTAGGATGACTAGTTACAGCACCTCCAGGGAGGTCCCTTCATGCTGCTAGGATGACTAGTTACAGCACCTCCAGGGAGGTTCCTTCATGCTGCTAGGATGACTAGTTACAGCACCTCCAGGGAGGTTCCTTCATGCTGCTAGGATGACTAGTTACAGCACCTCCAGGGAGGTTCCTTCATGCTGCTAGGATGACTAGTTACAGCACCTCCAGGGAGGTACCTTCATGCTGCTAGGATGACTAGTTACAGCACCTCCAGGGAGGTTCCTTCATGCTGCTAGGATGACTAGTTACAGCACCTCCAGGGATGTTCCTTCATGCTGCTAGGATGACTAGTTACAGCACCTCCAGGGATGTACCTTCATGCTGCTAGGATGACTAGTTACAGCACCTCCAGGGATGTTCCTTCATGCTGCTAGGATGACTAGTTACAGCACCTCCAGGGAGGTCCCTTCATGCTGCTAGGATGACTAGTTACAGCACCTCCAGGGATGTTCCTTCATGCTGCTAGGACGACTAGTTACAGCACCTCCAGGGAGGTCCTTCATGCTGCTAGGACGACTAGTTACAGCACCTCCTGGGATGTTCTTCATGCTGCTAGGATGACTAGTTACAGCACCTCCAGGAGGTCCTTCATGCTGCTAGGATGACTAGTTACAGCACCTCCTGGGATGTTCCTTCATGCTGCTAGGATGACTAGTTACAGCACCTCCAGGGAGGTTCCTTCATGCTGCTAGGATGACTAGTTACAGCACCTCCAGGGATGTTCCTTCATGCTGCTAGGACGACTAGTTACAGCACCTCCAGGGAGGTTCCTTCATGCTGCTAGGATGACTAGTTACAGCACCTCCAGGGATGTTCCTTCATTCTGCTAGGACGACTAGTTACAGCACCTCCAGGGAGGTTCCTTCATGCTGCTAGGATGACTAGTTACAGCACCTCCAGGGAGGTACCTTCATGCTGCTAGGATGACTAGTTACAGCACCTCCAGGGAGGTACCTTCATGCTGCTAGGACGACTAGTTACAGCACCTCCAGGAGGTACCTTCATGCTGCTAGGATGACTAGTTACAGCACCTCCAGGGAGTTACCTTCATGCTGCTAGGATGACTAGTTACAGCACCTCCAGGGAGGTACCTTCATGCTGCTAGGATGACTCTCGAAATTTGCAATTAAATAATGTTTTAACACATTTTACTTTATTTATTAAATAATTCACATGTATTTAAAAGATCATATAAAAAGTCCAGAAAAATATATATGATTACTGAATATTTCATGATTTTTTAAAAATACGTGACTCTTGTGGAGGGGTAAGCCAGCTGAAGGTCTCGGTCAGATGACCAGAAGCTCCAGCGACGGGTCATCATATGTACTAAGACCCGCGTCCTGTTTCCTGACAAATCTTACTTAACCTAACCTCTTGTGCTCCGGTTCCTTGAATCAAGCCTGAATGCCTTCCCCTCTCTTAGGCACTGTATGACCCTTTGGGTTTATCGTTCCCAGTGAATGTAATAATATTGAGAGAGTGAGGGTTTTGATCCAATGAACTGGACTGGTCAAACCCAGCAGTATCAAAAGGAAAGATTCCCAGACGTTCTGGAGATACTGGCGACAGGGCAAGTGAGACAGTCACGGGTCAACCGAGGGCCAAGGGTAATAATAATAGTCTCTATTTCTACAAGTACAAGATACAACTTATATAGACCATAGCTAACATCAATGACATAGATTTCATGCTGAAGTCAGCCTTCCCATGAAGCTCGTCTATAGTGTAAGTCTTTGTAGATACGTTTGTAAGAGATAATTAAAAACTGAATATCCGGTACTGTGATGTCTTTTGCCCAGCCACATGCATTTTTTAATGTACTTTTTTAAAAGTGGACTATAATAATAATAATAATAATAATAATAATAATAATTAATTAATTAATTATTATTATTATTATTATTATTATTATTTCTACAAATATATGATACGACTTATACAGACCATACCTGGAGTTTACCTGGAGAGAGTTCCAGGGGTCAGCGCCCCTGCGGCCCGATCTGTGACCAGGCTGACATCCATGACATACTATATAGAAAGCCCCTGGTTATGCAGAGCATTTCGGGGAAATTAGGTTCATTTTGTCCCCAGGTTGCGACCCACACCAGTCGACTCGGGTACCTACTTACTGCTAGGTGAACAGGGACAGCAGGTGTCTTAAGGAAACAGGCCCAGATGTTTCCACTCGTACCGTGGATTGAACCATGGACACTCAGTGTGTGGCTGAGTGTGCTACAAACTGAGTTATGGGACACCGTAAGATGGTTGACTCGCTAGGCTTGTTCCTAGGTCATGCAGGGCTAATTCGCTGAATGCCTCCAGTTCCTCAGGCGCTATTTGAGCCCCTGTGGGTTTAACTCATTTTTCCCTTCTTAAAATGTATGTTTAGACGGTTGTGATCACAGTACCACGACTCTTAGCACCGGCCCTCCCAGCACACACTTCCACAAACTAACGTAACCGGGTTTGATCACCGGTACGGGTGTGGCAATACGTATAGACAAGTCTCCGTATACTCGTTGTCCCTAGGCACCTAGCCTAAAAGTTAATTGTTGTTGATTTCATCCTTGGGGAGACGACCTGAAGGAGTTCAAAAGGTAAAAAAAGCCACACTTGATTGGCTTTCTTGGGTTATCCTGGGTTATCAACCCGAAGACGTCTTATTATTCGTGGCCCCAGATTATTCAACATCTTACCAGAAGATATCAGAAACTCTGTTGGGACAAGTTTAAAAGTCTTCAAGAGAAAACAGCAACAACCTGGTTTACCAGGCAAGCACCAGACGAGCATGGCCCCTGGCTGGACTCCGAGAGTAGAAAAACTCTCAGAACTCATCAAAGGTATATAGCAGCAAACTGTATACTGGGGTACTAGGAACAGAACCAGCCACCGGTTCTGTCCCCGGTACTCCTTAAAACAGGCCACCGGTTTGATCCCTAGTACTCCTTACACACTCACAAAAACTTCTACTTCCATTTGGTCCATGTTGGGGAATTTGCAAGAACCTATCACTGTTGGGGTGCTGCCAAGTTTGTGGCAAACTAAAATGGTTGAAGAAGTTTGACAGAATAAGTGACTTACAACAGGACAACAGAGGAGTGCGTTCTCCTGTTTTATATATCAAACCCTAAGGGATTTATTTCCAGATGCCTGTCGTAACATATAAAACATTAACACAACTCTTCCAATATTTTACACAAGTGGTCCGCACATATGAAAGACCCTTACGACGACGTTTCGGTCGACTAGTCACACTGTGACTTGTCGGACCGAGCCGTCGTCATCAGGTTCTATCTGCTGGTTATTTGTGTAGTATTACTGCTGATCTGTGATCTCGGTGTTGCTAACTGATGCTGGATGTTTTTACTTGGTGTGATAGTCTTTATCTGTGTTTATCGTTTTAATTATGTTCGTGACTTTGGTTTCTTATTTTTTTTATTCGGTGCGTTGTTTATATTTTTTATTGCTATGAGAGCAGTGACATACGCGTTCAGAGTGCTCTGTAAATATCACATCTACTACTACTGTTGTCATAGCGTTGAGACACCAGCATCTAGTGTTGTCACAGCGTTGAGACACCAGCATCTACTGTTGTCACAGTGTTGAGACACCAGCATCTAGTGTTGTCACAGCGTTGAGACACCAGCATCTACTGTTGTCACAGCGTTGAGACACTAGCATCTAGTGTTGTCACAGCGTTGAGACACCAGCATCTACTGTTGTCACAGTGTTGAGACACCGACCAGCATCTACTGTTGTCACAGCGTTGAGACACCAGCATATACTGTTGTCACAGCGTTGAGACACCAGCATCTGCTGTTGTCACAGCGTTGAGACACTAGCATCTGCTGTGATCACAGCGTTGAGACACTAGCATCTGCTGTGATCACAGCGTTGAGACACTAGCATCTACTGTGATCACAGCGTTGAGACACTAGCATCTACTGTGATCACAGCGTTGAGACACCAGCATCTACTGTGATCACAGCGTTGAGACACTAGCATCTGCTGTGATCACAGTGCAGAGAGACAGCCACCAGCATCTACAAGATAGACTTGAGGATGACCAGGACAACAAGTGTTCCAATTATTGACCCTGGAGGGTTACTCCTAATAGGAAACCCCAAGAAAGGCAAACATTGTGGATAATTTCTGTCGGGATCCTTTAGGTCCCTCTCCCAGGACTGCGATCCTAAACAGCTGACTAACTCCTATTTACTGCTAAGTGAACAGGGGCAATGAGTGTTAGGAGATTTGCCCATATGTCTTCCGTCGCCCGGGAATTTAATCCAAGCCCTTGCGATTGTGACCCGAACACTCTGCCACTGACTTACGATTTAAAAAAAAAACGAGAGATAGAAAGTTAGTTTTGAGTGACATGTGAGAAAGCAGAAAGGCTTGAAGCGACACAAAGGATGGTTCTGTTCATAAAAGTTGAATAAAAATGTTTTCGAATGACTTTTAGATACTGGAAGACATGAACTTCAGGAGAAAGAGACATTATTTCTGCATCAACATTCACTTTTAGAGTCTGGAAGACTTAGCCAACGACCACAGGCACGCAACAACCTTGGTTCTCTTTTAAAACAATGCACTGTATTACTGACGAATAACACAGCATATATACACGGAGAGATGCACTCTATTACTGACGAATAACATAGGATATATACACGGAGAGATGCACTGTATTACTGACGAATAACAAGATATATACACGGAGAGATGCACTCTATTACTGACGAATAACACAGGATATATACATCGAGAGATGCACTGTATTACTGACGAATAACAGGATATATACACGGAGAGATGCACTATATTACTGACGAATAACACAGGATATATACACGGAGAGTGTATTTCTCTCGGTGTATATATACTGAGAGTTTTCCTTCATCCCTATTTAACAGGTTAAAGTATTCATGTCTGCTGGTAAAACGATTTACGTGGGGCCTTAATGACCCTGTTGTAGTCGATAGGTTTTAAACCCGATTATCTATTAAAATCACAGTATCGTGGCTGGAACAATTCACAGCCTATATTATTGGAACCAAGAAACTTTTGAAGGCGTTTCGGTCCATCCTGGACCATCATCAAGTTGCTGCTTGACAATGGAGAAGAAAAAGGGACAATACCGTGACTGGAACAATACCGTGACTGGAACAATACACCAAGCGGATTATTTTGTGTACTTGATGATGGTCCTGGGCTGACCGAAACGTCGCTTAAAGGTCCGTCTCCAAATTGTAAGTGAGTTGTTAAGTGTGTCATTCTCGGGTGATAAACCCATCTTTAGAATATCAATAGTGAATAGACTGAGCCACATTTATACGCATAATAGGTATAAAATGATGTATACATTGTATTTTACGGGACTAAAGGGAAATTGTATTTTATGGGATTGAAAGGACATTGTATATACCGGAATACAATGAACTAGCGCATTGTTTACCCTTGTCTGGGAGGCAACAATGACACAGAAGTTTACAACTGAAAGAAGAAAGATAATGGTAAAGAAAGAGAAAGAGAGAGAGGCGCTTGTCTCTATTGACAGTGTATTGTAGAGTGCAGAACTTAGCTCTTCACTCAGAGGTCCCTTGTACGATACTCTGGGGACTATTATACGATAGTCCAGGGACTTCTAGGATTATCTGGGAACTTATAGGATACTAAAGGGAATCTTTATATATATATATATATATATATATATATATATATATAAGAGTAATATAAGAGTATGTGTTGCCACACAGGTGTTGGAATCTACAGTGGAGTCCCGGTCTGGGTCGTTGAGTGTGAACCAGCTAGTGATTAAGCACCTGTCTCGTTCCTACCATAACGTACACCTTACCTGCGTTGCCACCAACAACAACGTCACGTCACCGGTTCACGCCTCCCTCACCATCACCATGAACCGTAAGTAACTCACTATTTTGCAGTTACCAGTTTTTTTTCAATTACCTCTCTATAATTAACCACAGAATTAGGGTGAACCGAAAAAGAAGAAATGCTTTAGTAAAGCGTTTTCTTTTTTTACATTTAGTAATGTATACAGGAGAAGGGGGTTACTAGCCTCTTGCTCCGGGCATTTTAGTCGCCTCTGACGACACGCATGGCTTACGGAGGAGAGATTCTTTTCCATGGAGTTTAATGTTTTTGGGATTATTATTATACCTTTTGGATTATTATTATATCTATTAGATTATTATTATACCTTTTGGATTATTATTATATCTTTTGTATTATTATTATATCTTTTGTATTATTATTATTATATATTTTGGATTATTATTATTAATTTTGTATTATTATTATTATTATTATTAGTTGTAGTAGTAGTAGTAGTAATAGTAGTAGTAGTGAGTTTCTTAAAGCGCTAACCCCGTATGGATTGTTCTGGGTGGTAGAGGCTTTATCCTTCATCATACAGAAGTGATCATTAATCATTATCAGTTTCATGATCATCAATTATCATGATCATCAATTATCATGATCATCAATTATTGCAACACGTAACAAGCGTTTTTATAAAATATAAAGTATATATCTTTTGTTGCGTGGGTCGGGTTCTAGCTCCTGGCCTACGTCTCTTCAATCGACCGGCTTTACTGATTTGTGTTTCTTGTGATTTGTGTTTTACCTGGGATTCTTGTTAGTGATTTTTTTGTTTGAAGAAAACAAATAACAATATCGTTGCTGAAGCAAATCACAAAAAAATATGGGTACTGGGGCACGTTTGAGCGAAACGAGGTCGATTTTTATATCCGAATTGTCTGAATTTCGTTCTTCTGTGTGTTCGTTATTTGTGTAATGAATTAGTGTGGTGTGTTTGTAATGTGTTGTAGTGAGTTGTGCTGTTTGATGTTATGATTGGTAGAATTATGTGGTCTGTCGTGCTGTGCTGTGTTGAACCGTGCTGTGGTATGTCGTGCTGTGCTGTGTTGAACCGTGCTGTGGTATGTCGTGCTGTGCTGTGTTGAACCGTGCTGTGGTATGTCGTGCTGTGCTGTGTTGAACCGTGCTGTGGTATGTCGTGCTGTGCTGTGTTGAACCGTGCTGTGGTATGTCGTGCTGTGTTGTGTTGAACCGTGCTGTGGTATGTCGTGCTGTGCTGTGTTGAACCGTGCTGTGGTATGTCGTGCTGTGTTGAACCGTGCTGTGGTATGTCGTGCTGTGTTGTGTTGAACCGTGCTGTGGTATGTCGTGCTGTGCTGTGTTTAACCGTGCTGTGGTATGTCGTGCTGTGCTGTGTTGAACCGTGCTGTGGTATGTCGTGCTGTGCTGTGTTGAACCGTGCTGTGGTATGTCGTGCTGTGTTGTGTTTAACCGTGCTGTGGTATGTCGTGCTGTGCTGTGTTGAACCGTGCTGTGGTATGTCGTGCTGTACTGTGTTGAATCGTGCTGTTGTATGCTGTGCTGTGTTGAATCGTGCTGTGGTATGCCGTGCTGTGTTGAACCGTGCTGTGGTATGTCGTGCTGTGTTGAACCGTGCTGTGGTATGTCGTGGTGTGTTGAACCGTGCTGTTGTATGTCGTGCTGTGTTGAACCGTGCTGTGGTATGTCGTGCTGTGTTGAACCGTGCTGTGGCATGTCGTGCTGTGTTGAACCGTGCTGTGGCATGTCGTGCTGTGTTGAACCATGCTGTGGTATGTCGTGCTGTGCTGTGTTGAACCGTGCTGTGCTGTGTTCAACCGTGCTATTGCATGTCGTGCTGTGCTGTGTTGAACCGTGCTGTGGTATGTCGTGCTGTGTTGAACCGTGCTGTGGTATGTCGTGGTGTGTTGAACCGTGCTGTTGTATGTCGTGCTGTGTTGAACCGTGCTGTGGTATGTCGTGCTGTGTTTAACCGTGCTGTGGCATGTCGTGCTGTGTTGAACCGTGCTGTGGCATGTCGTGCTGTGTTGAACCGTGCTGTGGTATGTCGTGGTGTGTTGAACCGTGCTGTTGTATGTCGTGCTGTGTTGAACCGTGCTGTGGTATGTCGTGCTGTGTTGAACCGTGCTGTGGCATGTCGTGCTGTGTTGAACCGTGCTGTGGTATGTCGTGCTGTGCTGTGTTGAACCGTGCTGTGCTGTGTTCAACCGTGCTATTGCATGTCGTGCTGTGCTGTGTTGAACCGTGCTGTGGTATGTCGTGCTGTGTTGAACCGTGCTGTGGTATGTCGTGGTGTGTTGAACCGTGCTGTTGTATGTCGTGCTGTGTTGAACCGTGCTGTGGTATGTCGTGCTGTGTTTAACCGTGCTGTGGCATGTCGTGCTGTGTTGAACCGTGCTGTGGTATGTCGTGGTGTGTTGAACCGTGCTGTTGTATGTCGTGCTGTGTTGAACCGTGCTGTGGTATGTCGTGCTGTGCTGTGTTGAACCGTGCTGTGGTATGTCGTGCTATGCTGTGTGTGTGTGTATGTGTATGTATGTATTTATGTAGGTATGTACATCTATAATGAAAAATAACACCATTAAATAACACCATGAATAGTATTATTATAACTTTTATATATGAACAACAGTGACTAGCAAAAATATTTTTTCCAAAAAATAGAGTATTTTTATCAGCGGGTAATTACCAAAGAGAAAGATCTGTACGAAGGCCAGTCTCAACTATATATCCGAGGCATTTATCCCCGTATTGCACAACCCCAGTCCCCTCTACCTCAATGCACTCGATTGGAATAGTAAGGAGTGAGGCATACCTTAATAATTCAGTTATATACTGACACTGAAGAATCGAAGATAATTAGACGAGACATACAAGAGTCATCATATGGAAATTAATATCTAAATTTCTTAGATAAAATTAGTAAATTGGAACATGAACTGCCCAAATCTAATTCAAAATCTTCAAATGGGCCACTGACCTAAAATACACAAGCACATTAAGTTTGAAGTCGCTCAAAAGTTGTATTATCAAGTTATGGATGCTTTGAAGTATATTATTTTTGTCAGTTTCTTACAAAAACTGGGACCTACACAGATCACAAAAACTGGGACCTACACAGGTCACAAAAACTGGGACCAACGCAGGTCACAAAAACTGGGACCAACACAGGTCACAAAAACTGGGACCTACACAGGTCACAAAAACTGGGACCAACACAGGTCACAAAAACTGGGACCTACACAGGTCACAAAAACTGGGACCACCACAGGTCACCATCATTCCAAACTTTTCACTAAGTGTTGTTAACCAGCTTTATTACATGGGAAAATTTTGCTTAATAAAATTGGGAAATTGAAATTTACCCAGCTCAAAGTGACAAGCTTTATTTTAGTAAATACCACCAATATAATATCTTTATTTCTACAAGTACATGTACAAGGTATACAGTCCTAGTTGACTTCAGTGATACATTACTATATAGAAAGCCCCTTGTTATGCTGAGCATTTCCCGCAAATTAGGTTAATTTTGTCCCCAGGATGCGACCCACACCAGTCGACTAACACCCAGGTACCTATTTTACTGCTAGATGAACATGGACAGCAGGTGTCTTAAGGAAACACGTCCTAATGTTTCCACTCGTACCGGGGATCGACCCCCGGACCCTCAGTGTGTGAAGGAGAGCTTTGCCTACCAGGCCACAGGCCACCCACTGGTAAATGGTTGTAGCCGATCAGTAAATGATCTGATTCCAACAATTTATTAGTATTTTTTTCAGTAAAGTTTCAAATTTGCACTCTGACTAATGTTATGAGTTATCAGTGTTATTGTGGAACGCCTCGTCAGTAATATTTTCAACACATTCTTCAGTTATTGAATAAAAATAAATATCACTATTTATTCAGTAAAATTGGCAAAAAGGTAGTTATGGCAGACAGCGCCTGCGTGAACCTTGTGTTTCTGGAAACCATACGGGTGGTGAAAGTTTCAAGTCGATCAGATGATTCATTCTCCAGGTATGGCACGAATTACAACGATTCCAAGTCTTTTATAACTATTTTCCCCCATGAGAAAAATTTACCAGCACCCGGACGAAAATTAATAGTCATTATCCTGGCGTAATTAAGATACATCACCTATTAAATATTGACGTTATTAAGATGAAGTAAACAAAAAAAATTATAATGGGAAGGAAAAACTTATTTTCCACATACACTGGAACCTCTGTATCCCGCTAGCGGGAAATTCGTCTGTAAAAACTTGCATTTGTGGACACAGTGGTGCCTATGCTAACCTTCCTATGGTGTAGAAATATACCTAGTTGGATGAATCTTATTGAAGCTAGCTGGCCCAGTGGCTTACGCGACGGTCTGGAGTTTTGAGACTCTCTGACCGCGGGTTTGAACCCTACCCGTGGTATGGTTTGTTTGCAATCGTGTCATTACGATTTCTTGAGGTCTGCTGTAAAATAGTCAGAGGTGGAGCTACACACATCTGACTTTCACTCTCCGTCTTGTAGATTTAGTAGACAACTTTTGTGAAGGTTTGAAGATCCGACACTTAAGAAAATTTATTTAAGTAATAATAATAATAATAATAAGATAATAATAAAATAAAATAATAGTAATAATAATAATAAAAATAATGTTGTGTTTTGTAAGTTATATCAGAGACCATCCAGGATGCTGGGAATGTATACAGTAACTTTGGTTATAGTGCACGAGAGCTTGTTAAGTGTTCCAAGACTCTGGTCCTAGTTACCGTACACAGTTGTTGAAAATTTGAAGCCGATTGGATGAGGCGTTCTCGAGTTATGAGCGAAATGCAGCATAAAAGTTGGAGGTCCAAGAAAAAGGAGGGAGAAAATAGAAAAAAAAATCAGGAAAGTCTTATTATTGTTATAATTATTATAACTATTATTATTATTATTATTATTATTATTATTATTATTATTATTATTATTATTATAATTATTACTATTATTTTATTTTATTATTATTATTATTATTATTATTATTATTATTATTATTACTTAAATAAATTTTCCAGTATGTTGTATTTGGATTCCTCTTCCTCATCCTCATATCGGACATAGACAGGGATATCAGCCACAGTGCCGTGTCTTCCTTTGCAGATGACACCCGAATCTGCATGACAGTGTCCACCGTTGAAGACACTGCAAGACTCCAAGCAGACATCAACCAAATCTTTAAATGGGCTGCAGAAAACAATAGGAAGTTCAATGATGAGAAATTTAAATTACTCAGATATGGAAAACGTGAGGAAATTAAAATCTCATCGGATTATAAAACAAATTCCAAACACACAATAGAGCGAAAAACTAACGTCAAAGACCTGGGAGTGATCATGACAGAGGATCTCACCTTCAAGGACCATAACATTGCAGCAATCGCATCTGCCAGAAAAATGACAGGATGGATAATGAGAACCTTCAAAACCAGGGATGCCAAGCCCATGTTGACACTTTACAGGTCGCTTGTTCTATCTAGGCTGGAATATTGCTGCACACTAACTGCACCTTTCAAGGCAGGTGAAATTACTGACCTAGAAAATGTGCAGAGAACCTTCACGGCACGCATAACTGCGATAAACCACCTCAATTACTGGGAACGCTTGAAGTTCCTAAACCTGTACTCCCTAGAACGCAGGCGGGAGAGATACATTATTATATACACGTGGAAAATTCTCGAGGGATTAGTACCAAACTTGCACACGAGAGTCACTCCCTACGAAAGCAAAAGACTCGGCAGACGATGTAACATCCCCCCAATGAAGAGCAGGGGTGCCACTAGCACGTTGAGAGACAACACAATAAGTGTCAGGGGCCCAAGACTGTTCAACTGCCTCCCAGCATACATAAGGGGGATTACCAATAGACCCCTGGCTGTCTTCAAGTTCTGATCCAACATGAGGCCTGGTCACAGACCGGGCCGCAGGGGCATTGACCCCTGGAATTCTCTCCAGGTAAACTCCAGGTGGCTTGATGGAAAGTTCTTGATTCCAGGAAATGGAGCTACCATCCCCTTCCTTGGACCAAACTTTATTACTCCCCATTCCTTACAGAGAGAGAGAAAGAGAGAGAGAGAGAGAGAGAGAGAGAGAGAGAGAGAGAGAGAGAGAGAGAGAGAGAGAGAGAGAGAGAGAGAGAGAGAGAGAGAGAGAGAGAGAGAGAGAGAGAGAGAGAGAGAGAGAGAGAGAGAGAGAGGTAATCTTGGTACGTTTACAAGATAATGAAGATTTATAGGAAATTCAGAGATAATTCATGATACATGTTTGAAAACCCGGGGAAAATGTGGAGGACATGTAGTATTGTATGTGTATGATGAAGGTGTGTATGATGAGGGTGTATGATGAGGGTGTGTATGATGAAGGTGTGTATGATGAGGGTGTATGATGAGGGTGTGTATGATGAAGGTGTGTATGATGAGGGTGTATGATGAAGGTGTATATGATGAGGGTGTATGATGAAGGTGTATATGATGAGAGTGTATGATATAGGTGTGTATGATGAGGGGTGTAAATGAAGAGAGTGTATGATATAAGTGTGTATGATGTGGGAGTGTGTGATGAAGGTCTATGATGGAGTGTATGATGAGGTTGTATGATGGAGTGTATGATGAGGATGAATGATGGAGTGTATGATGAGGGTGTATGATGAAGGTGTATGATGAAGGTGTGCAAGGTGAGAGAGTGTGAGAGAGCATCAGTAATATAGTGACACACAGGTAATTACCAGATAATGAGTAAGATAATGAGCAACACTATAACAATTACCTCATTATAGGTAACGACGCTTCAAAGAGCTCACTTATTACTAATTAAATTATACTCCATAAGTGTTTATATGTCTATTAACAGTGATTAATTAACCAAAGTTATGTGAGGATTAATATATGCAACTTATTCCACAGTTACTCATATATATATATATATATATATATATATATATATATATATATATATATATATATATATATATATATATATATATCACTGGACATGGCTGCTCGTGTTCAACCTCAAAGTATATCTGCTTAACGGGATTTAATCGTATTAGATCCTGTTCAGAGGTTCTTTTTTAGCACTTGTTTAGTGGGTGAGGTTATTTAGTTCGTTTCAGTAACACTAGATGGCATATGACTCTGTTGTCAGTGTGAGATGTTAAAGTGTTCCTTTTCTTATTGCTTTCTACTTCATCTGTACTATGCACAAATGAGGTTTCTTCAAAATTCGGTTTTATACATTCACTAGATGGTAGGCTGGCAGTGTGTTGTTGTATTTTGCATTTTAATTATTTTTTTAGTGCAAATTACACTTAAAAGTGTATTGTTAAAAATGACTGTAAGGTGTATGGTAATGCTGAAGGTAGTATCGTGTCGCATATGTAACTTGTATGTATATTTCACCGAAGTTATTTTATTGAAGAATCTCAACGCTGTTGAGATATTTACATGTGTTTGAGTCATGCTGGTGACGAACTGTTTGATGACTTGCCAGAACTTGTGACAAGTGATGACAGCATTGTACGCGGCCGTCATCAGGACCCAAAGACGCAGCAGAAGAACCTAGAGACCTACATCCATTCTGAAGACAGATTAAAAACTGACGACAAGAGACGGGACAAACAGTTGCAGAGAGGAACGTTACTGAAGACGTGTCATCATTTAGTGACTGAAGAAGCCTGTTGCACAGTCAAAACGGCTCAATAAAGTCTTTCTGTAATTATGTCCATTTCTCTACATCAGCTCTCCCTTGGTTTACCTTGCAGGATTCTAACCATACCACGGGTGGGGTTCGAACTCGCGGTCAGAGAGTCTCAAAACTCCAGACCGTCGCGTAAGCCACTGGGCCAGCTAGCATAATAAGATTCATCCAACTAGGTATATTTCTACACCATAGGAAGGTTAGCATAGGCACCACTGTGTCCACAAATGCAAGCTTTTACATACGAATCTCCCGCTAGCATGGCCATGACGAACTCTAGCTCAAGTCCAGTGGCTTACGCGACGGTCTGGAGTTTTGAGACTCTGTGACCTCGGGTTCGAACCCCGCCCGTGGTATGGTTTGTTTGCAATCGTGTCATTACGATTTCGTGAGTCTTGCAGGATCCTTTCCCGGTGAATGACTCTTCCACGACCTCGGCGCAGTGCACCACGCACCATGGCTGTCAAAGGCCACTTATTCATTAAAGATCTTTCTGTTCAAGGGGCAAATGAAGGTGGCAGCGCGTGAGACACGTATCATTACGCCAATCTGCCTCTTCATCTCCCTCATCTGTACACGCTGCTGTCACGAAGCTTCCCTCCCAAAGTGAGCATCACTCGACCAGCTGAACGTTCTCTCTCCCTCTCCTCCACCAGTAAAATGTGTGTAAAATCAGGGAGGCAAGTTAAATAATACGAGGCTAAAAACTCCCAGCAGATGGGTTAAGCCCTGGCTCTTTCTCTCCCCCTAGTGACACTCACAAAATCTATTCTATTTACTCTGTCCCAATTTCCAATCTCAGTTTCCAATAAGGGTCTTTTCTTTACATAAAAGAAGTCAAGCAAGCGAGCAGCGCGTTTTGTTATTTTCGATAGTTCTCCCAGCATCTAGTGCTCCCGCGCCCTCTTCAGCGATCGTATTGATGATGAGACTAAACATGACATCGTCAACAGCAGCTTACGTCGACTGCATTCTCTGGAGCGACAGAGGATGGCAAGATATCTGTCTATCGCAGTCCATTGGAAGCTTGTATCACAAGTGGGTGTTTGAAGGTATTCAACTTGAGCTCCATGAATGGTGAAGAAGCTGCCAAGGCGTTATTAACACAGCACCGTGCACTGAGGCAGTTGGATATTACGTGTAAGTCACTCGGGTCCAAGGTCAGACTTCTCGATGTCAAGTGGTGAACGAGGCTTAGGTTAGGTTAGGTTTGTCAGGAAACAGGACAGGTGTTTCCTGACGCGGGTCTCAGTCTTGTGATGACCCGCAGCTAGAGTTTTTGGTTATCTGACAGAGGCCTTCCGCTGGCTTATCGGTCCACCCTTTTAAAAATTAAAGTCTCCGGTCCCAACGAAGTGTTACAACGAACAAAGCATACTAACTGATATTCAGACTCGTCATTTTGGGGGGATAATCCCGATATATGTAATTTCTGATATACATTGAACTAAATGTCATAGTTCACATAACGTGTTTTAATTATGATGGATTTTGCTGTGCGGGATTGCAGGTTTAATATAATATTCGTTACAAATGTAAATTACTTTGATTTTGAAAAACATAAACAATTTGAAAAAGTAATATTAATTTTTTTCCAATTTTCCACATTGAGCGTTAGTCCGGGCTATTGGAAACTACCTCTAAATATTATCCCATCTCTCTAATTGTTACATATATATTTACATATCAATATGTAACATAGCCTTTTGCATATATATATATATATACTTTCGTAAGATGAAGTCTAGGATCTTTCTTCATTTGATGGTACGACTATGTGAATGACATCTTGTGTCTTTGGCCAAATGATATGGCCATGGATATATTTTTACCAAGACTTAGCGCTCTAGTCCCGTCTATTAAATTCACCGTGGAGAAAGAGGTGGAGTGTAAACTTCCATTCTTAGATGTGTTGACACACCGGGTTGATAGAAAGTTTAAGTTTACAGTATATAGGAAGACCACTAATGTGTGCTCATACATTCACTACTATTCCAACCATGAGACCAGAGTCAAAAGGAGTGTATTTCTTACTATGTTTTTGAGAGCCTATAGAGTGTGCAGGCCGGAGTTCCTAGATTAAGAAATTAGGAAAATATTCGACATTGGCACGAAACTGCGATATCCTAAAGGTATTTATGGAATCTGCCTTGCTGGCAGCTAAAAAAAATTATTATAGAACAGAACCTAGGCTAACACCTCAGACCAAGAATGTGCTGGTCCTCCCATATAACGAGAATTTATCCATCCTGCCGAATGCTCTTAGAAGATTTAATATACAACTAGTATTTAAAAATTCACGGACTGTTAGAAACATCCTGATAAAGAAGGCACCACAACAACGTGTTGGTGGTGTCTACAGAGTTGGTTGCAATGGTTGCAGTCTCTCCTGTTTGGGACAAACTGGAAAACCATTGGAGGTGAGAATGTCCCAGCACTGTTATTCGATACGTATAGCACAGGAGTCGAACGCGATTTTCAACCATATTAGAGCTTGTAATAACCCAGCAAATTGGCAGGAAGCAAAAGTCATTTTGCCTTGTTGCTCCTGGCTTGAAAGGAATATTGTAGAATCGGCAATTATTAAGCATGATAGGCAGGCTTTATACAATATCAGTGATGGGCTGTTCAAATTAAATGCGTATTTAGTTGAGGCAATAGTACACAGTTGAAAACGGCTCTTATACGAATGCTTCAGACATCATCACACCGAGGAATTAAGGCCTATATATTTTGTCCTGCATTTTCTGAAGGTTGAACCAGAATGCGTTTATTTTTAATGAGCCCGGTGGCCCGATGGTCTGGTGGCTAGAGCTCTCGCTTCACACACGGAGGGCCCGGGTTCGATTCCCGGCGGGTGGAAACATTTCGACATCTTTCCTTACACCTGTTGTCATGTTCACCTAGCAGCAAATAGGTACCTGGGTGTTAGTCGACTGGTGTGGGTCGCATCCTGGGGGACAAGATTAAGGACCCCAATGGAAATAAGACAGACAGTCCTCGATGACGCACTGACTTTCTTGGGTTATCCTGGGTGGCTAACCCTCCGGGGTTAAAAATCCGAAGAAATCTTAGCCCCATTTCCTTTACATAACTTGTAGAAGTCCCTCCTTATACGGGACCGTTTTCTCTCATGGAATAAACAAAGGGGATGTAAATAGCGTGCTGAAAATATCCAGCCAAGACAGGACTCGCAGCAATGGTTTCAATTTGGAAAAGTTCAGATTCAGGAAGGATATAGGAAAGCACTGGTTTGGTAATAGAGTTGTGGATGTGGAACAAACTCCCGAGTACCGTCATAGATGCTAAGACGTTGTGTAGTTTTAAAAATAGGTTAGATAAATACATGGGTGGGTGTGGATGGGTGTGAGTTTGGACCTGACTAGCTTGTACTACCAGGTCAGTAGCTGTACTAATTCCTTAAGTGGAAGTGACCTGACCAGGTGGTCGCCTAGACAATTATATGAGTGGGTGCGGTTGGGTGTGAATTGGTCCTGACTAGCTTGTGCTACTAGGGCAGATGCAGTGCTCCTTTCTTAGGTGAATGTAACCTGACCTGGCTGGGTCGGGGCATTGGCTTAAGCCGTTGGAGATTTGGACCTGCCTCGCATGGGCCAGTAGGCCTGCTGCAGTGTTCCTTCTTTCTTATGTTCTTATGTCTTATAATATAAAAGGACAGTGGGCCTTTGGGGGTGCCTGGTCATTTCCGGTGATCTCCTTTTTCTCTCCCTACACTATTCTCTCACTCCAGTAAAGGCGGTCCTTTGGGAACGTTATTTGCTGGAACACCTACTCTTTTCTGCAATTTTGCAAGCTCCTGATGATGTGTTGATTGCAACACGAAAGGCCTAGAGCTATCATTCTACTCCACCCATGGTTGTTTTGCATATATATACGTATATATATACGTATATATACGTATGGCATATATACGATGGCATATATACGTATATATGCCATCGATCTGGTCCTGGAAAAAAAATCTCCGACCTCAGGACGATGGAAGGTAGGATGAAAGACATCGATACACATGATGCCTTCTACCTACTCACCAGGTGCCTGTCAATCCCAAAACTTACATACTTCCTGAGATGCTCCCCAGCCTTCAGCAGTACGAAACTCAAGGAATATGACTCTCTCCTCAAGACCATGTTAGAGAGTGTATTGAATCTTTCCCTCGAAGATGGACAGTGGTTGCAAGCCTCACTTCCAGTCAGGCTTGGAGGGCTGGGAGTACGCAAATCCTCCCAGATTGCCCTACCAGCTTTCTTATCCTCTTCCATAGCATCAAATGAGCTAATAAAACAAATTCTTCCAGACAACCTCAGTGATTCAGCAGGAATACAGGACCCGTGCTACACCAGTGCCATCACTGAATGGGAGACTCTTGCTGCTCCAACACCAAAACCTAGTGAAGAACTGGCCTACAAACAGTCAAGCTGGGACGGCCCCATCGCTGAAAAGATACTTTCCAATATGCTTAGGGCCGTAACATCAGACAGGGAGACTGCCCGTCTCCTAGCTGTGAGTGCACATCACTCTGGGGACTTCCTCCAAACAGTTCCCATTTCGGCTATGGGAACACGCCTCGACCCTAAGACCCTTCGTATTGCAGTGGCTCTGCGCCTTGCTGTCCCTATTCACACGGAATATACGTGTATTTGCAGCGATGTGCAAGCCGACCAATATGGTCTACATGGTCTTAACTGTTCTAAAACCAAGGGTTGGCATGCAAGACACAATGAGGTCAACGACATCATAAAGAGAACCCTTGCTACAGCTGGATGCCCAGCCGAGAGAGAGCCTCGATCACTAGCAGCCAACAACGCCCACAACCCAGCAAACCGCCCCGACGGGATCACCATCTATCCTTGGAAGAATGGCAAGCTCTTAGCATGGGATTATACCTGTGTGTCGACACTGGCTGACACCTACATCCATCACAGTGTCGGGCGACAGGGAGGAGCTGCTGACCACAGAGAGGAGTACAAGATCGGCAAGTACAGGGACATAAGACAACAGTATCAATTTGTCCCAGTGGGATCAGAGACCTTGGGATCATGGGGAAAAAATGCAACACGTTTCCTTAAAGAACTGGGTTCCAGACTCATCGACACCACCAGGGACCCAAGGGCAGCCACGTTCATGTTCCAGCGTCTCAGCGTGGCCATCCAGAGGGGAAACGCTCTTGGCTCGCGTCCGGCTTCGGAGGAGCTGGAGGAGATTCATAATCTTTGATATATTGTACCATTCTATTCATGTTCATGTTTTCCATTGATGTATTCTGTCTATTAATAAAGCATTCCATCATCATATATAGGGGGTGGTAGGAGAAGAAAATCCGGGGAGAACCTTGAGTTTTCCCTGAGGTACGTTTATTGTCTTCTCTGAGGATGAGGGTCCCCAATAAAGTTCCAGAGGTGGTACCTATAAAAAAAAAATATATATATATATATATATATATATAAAAATATATATATATATATATATATATATATATATATATATATATATATACACGATGACTCATATCAGTTTATTTAAATCAAGATTATTATTATTGTTATTATTATTACTGTTATTATAGGGAATGATGATCAGATATAAGTAGGCTTGATCCGAGGAAAAAGAGGTTAGCTCTAATTTTCTGGATCAGGAGCCCTTCCGAGCACCTCCCCTGAAGGATCATGTCTGCATATATTCAAAAGGGTTCTTGATCCAAGGAACTGGAGCCCCCCCCTTCTCTTCCTCGGATGAAATCTGATTTACTTCCTATTCTCCAGGCGCTGTATGACCCCTCACAAATTTAACCCTTCCAATAATAATAATAATTATTATTACTATTATTATTATTATTATTATTATTATTATTGTTAACGAAAATTAAATCAGAATTTTTCATGTTAAGGTATTTACATATAATTACGAGCGAGATGAATAGGTCCCAGTAATTAAAATTATCACTCCTATAATTAATTATCACTTTCACGAAGATAGAAATAATTGATTATGACGCACCATAACATTCACCTTCACGAAGATGACAGAAATAATTGATTATGACTGGCCACAACATTCACCTTCACGAAGATGACAGAAATAATTGTTTATGACGCACCATAACATTCACCTTCACGAAGATGACAGAAATAATTGATTATGACGCACCATAACATTCACCTTCACGAAGATGACAGAAATAATTGATTATGACGCACCATAACATTCACCTTCACGAAGATGACAGAAATAATTGATTATGACAGAGATTCGAACATGGAGAAAAGAATAATCTTCCCGGTAGTAATTTCTTTGAAAGCTGTTGAATAGTTACGTATATCCATGTAAGTTTTATCTGTGTGATCTACTATGCAACACTGTGGAATATACCGTACTGTTGCGTCAAACATGTATTGGTGAACGTTCAAATATTGACCGTGAACTGTGGTGGACAGGTCGACCACCGCCGCTGCTGCCATCACAAGAATCACTTGAACTGTGGTGGACAGGTCGACCACCGCCGCTGTGCACTACAAAATCACTTGAACTCTGGTGACAGGTCGACCACCAGCGCTGCTGCCATCAGAATCACTTGAACTGTGGTGGACAGGTCGACCACCGCCGCTGCTGCCATCACAAGAATCACTTGAACTCTGGTGGACAGGTCGACCACCACCGCCGCTGCTGCCATCACAAGAATCACTTGAACTCTGGTGGACAGGTCGACCACCGCCGCTGCTGCCATCACAAGAATCACTTGAACTCTGGTGGACAGGTCGACCACCACCGCCGCTGCTGCCATCACAAGAATCACTTGAACTCTGGTGGACAGGTCGACCACCGCCGCTGCTGCCATCACAAGAATCACTTGAACTCTGGTGGACAGGTCGACCACACCGCCGCTGCTGCCATCACAAGAATCACTTGAACTCTGGTGGACAGGTCGACCACCGCCGCTGCTGCCATCACAAGAATCACTTGAACTCTGGTGGACAGGTCGACCACCGCCGCTGCTGCCACCACAAGAATCACTTCCTTGAACTCTGGCGGACAGGTCGACCTCCGCCGCTGCTGCCACCACAAGAATCACTTCCTTGAACTCTGGTGGACAGGTCGACCACCGCCGCTGCTGCCATCACAAGAATCACTTCCGTCTGCCACAATGATTATCTGTATGACCCTTGTGTACTTCAGCCTCATAACGTTCCAGACCATGGTGCTGAACTCTTCTCCAGACCATGGTGCTGAACTCTTCTCCAGACCATGGTGCTGAACTCTTCTCCAGACCATTGTGCTGAACTCTTCTCCAGACCATGGTGCTGAACTCTTCTCCAGACCATGGTTCTGAACTCTTCTCCAGACCATGGTGCTGAACTCTTCTCCAGACCATGGTGCTGAACTCTTCTCCAGACCATGGTGCTGAACTCTTCTCCAGACCATTGTGCTGAACTCTTCTCCAGACCATGGTGCTGAACTCTTTTCCAGACCATGGTGCTGAACTCTTCTCCAGACCATTGTGCTGAACTCTTCTCCAGACCATGGTTCTGAACTCTTCTCCAGACCATGGTGCTGAACTCTTCTCCAGACCATGGTGCTGAACTCTTCTCCAGACCATTGTGCTGAACTCTTCTCCAGACCATGGTGCTGAACTCTTCTCCAGACCATGGTGCTGAACTCTTCTCCAGACCATGGTGCTGAACTCTTCTCCAGACCATGGTGCTGAACTCTTCTCCAGACCATGGTGCTGAACTCTTCTCCAGACCATAGTGCTGAACTCTTCTCCAGACCATGGTGCTGAACTCTTCTCCAGACCATGGTGCTGAACTCTTCTCCAGCCATGTGCTGAACTCTTCCCAGACCATGGTGCTGAACTCTTCTCCAGACCATGGTGCTGAACTCTTCTCCAGTCCATGGTGCTGAACTCTTCATCCAGTCCATGGTGCTGAACTCTTCCAGACCATGGTGCTGAACTCTTCTCCAGACCATGGTGCTGAACTCTTCTCCAGTCCATGGTGCTGAACTCTTCTCCAGTCCATGGTGCTGAACTCTTCTCCAGAACATAGTGCTGAACTCTTCTCCAGAACATAGTGCTGAACTCTTTTCCAGTCCATGGTGCTGAACTCTTCTCCAGACCATGGTGCTGAACTCTTCTCCAGACCATGGTGCTGAACTCTTCTCCAGACCATGGTGCTGAACTCTTCTCCAGGTTGAGGGACTGACTCCCTTGAATACTATTTCTCCAAGGTTGAGGGACTAATCACATCATCTTCACTACTACAACTGCTGCCTCTGTATCTGACTGAAGAAGTCTACTGTGTAGGCGAAACGTTTCAACAATGAAGATACCCAACTGTTGCACATGTCTTAATCATCAATAATAATATTGCAACGTTTAGACACACGCAGCTTCTCGTTTCTTCCGACTGATTTCTGTCATCTTTCCTTTTCCCTAAATGGAAATCAGTCAGTATATCAGTATTATATGCTGACAGGTATGTTAGCAAGACTGTATGCGATTTATGCTATTTTACTGAGAAGACGTTTCGTCCACCAGGGACGAAACGTCTGAGAAACTGCATATTTTCCTTTATTTACGGAAATCAGTCAGCATATCAATATTATATACTAATGAGTATGTTAACAAGACATAGTATGCGATTTATGCCATTTTTATTGAGATGTTTCGTCCACCAGGTACGAAACGTCTCGGAAACCTCTTATTTTGTCTTATTTACGAAAATCAGTCAGTATAACAGTTAGATCCGAACCATTACAGAATTACTTTTAAGTTGACATATTCTTTGATATTCAGTATATTTCTTGTTTCTGATGCACTGAATAACCTTGATGTGGCTGCAACAACCTTGATGTGGCTGCAACATAGTACAGGAAGACGCCACTAGTGTAATGTTGATGAAGTCTCGCTCATTGATTGGCTAATGAGATTGAATACCTTTCCGCTACACGGGGGTCATTAAGGCTGCGTGTCACCTGTTCAACACTTTAATCATTAAAACAGGTATTGCACTCTCACTGCATCAGGTATTGTGCTCTCACTACATCAGGTATTGTGCTCTCACTGCATCAGGTATTGTGCTCTCACTGCATCAGGTATTGCGCTCTCACTGCATCAGGTATTGTGCTCTCACTGCATCAGGTATTGTGCTCTCACTGCATCAGATATTGTGCTCTCACTGCATCAGGTATTGTGCTCTCACTGCATCAGGTATTGCGCTCTCACTGCATCAGGTATTGCGCTCTCACTGCATCAGGTATTGTGCTCTCACTGCATCAGGTATTGTGCTCTCACTGCATCAGGTATTGTGCTCTCACTGCATCAGGTATTGTGCTCTCAGTGTATAAGCACCGAGGGTATACACATCATACTTTTTGTTTGGTTGGTATGTTTAGTGTATTTGAGAAATACATATAATTATGTAAAGTGCTTTAGGAATAACTAATGTTAAGCTTTATGGAATTATGTGTCCGACCGTCAGTCAGATTCAGTCTCGAACATTTGTATGTCTGGATTCTCTTTGTGTGTTGTATATGTGTCGCATGTATGTCGTATATGTGTGTTGTGTGTGTCGTTTAAGTGTGTTGTATATTTGTGTTGTATATGTGTCGTATGTATGTCGTGTATGTGTGTGTCGTTTAAATGTGTTGTATGTGTGTCGTATATATGTTGTGTGTGTCGCATATGTGTGTCGTATATGTGTTTTGTATGTATGTGTTGTATGTACGTTTGTGTTGTATGTGTGTGTTTTATTTATATTTAGTGGCAAGAAGGCTCTACCACGTCAGTTCTTCAGGTTACTGAACTTCCTTCCTCGTACCATTCTAGTACCAGTCTAGTACCAGTCTAGTACCAATCTAGTACCAGTCTAGTACCAGTCCAGTACCAATCTAGTACCAATCTAGTACCATTGTAGTACCAGTATAGTACCGTTGTAGTACCAGTCTAGTACCAGTCTAGTACCATTGTAGTACCAGTATAGTACCATTGTAGTACCAGTCTAGTACCATTGTAGTACCAGTTTAGTACCATTGTAGTACCAGTCTGGTACCATTCTAGTACCACTATTGGTGGTTCATCACCTCCCTCCTCCTCCTCCTCCTCCTCCCTGGTCCAGTTACCACTATTGGTTCATCACCTCAATGGTCCAGTTACCATTAGTCGTTCATCACATCCTCCTCCTCCCTGGTCCAGTTATCACTAGTGGTTCATCACCTCCCTGGTCCAGTTACCACTAGTGGTTCATCACCTTCCTGTTCCAGTTACCACTAGTGGTTCATCACTTCCCTGGTTCAGTTACCTTTAGTCGTTTATCACATCCTCCTCCCTGGTCCAGTTATCACTAGTGGTTCATCACATCCTCCTCCTCCCTTGTCCAGTTACCACTAGTGGTTCATCACCTTCCTGGTCCATTTATCACTAGTGGTTCATCACCTCCCTGGTCCAGTTACCACTAGTGGTTCATCACCTCCCTGTTCCAGTTACCACTAGTGGTTCATCACCTCCCTGGTCCATTTATCACTAGTGGTTCATCACCTCCCTGGTCCAGTTACCACTAGTGGTTCATCACCTCCCTGGCCTAGTTATCACTAGTGGTTCATCACCTCCCTGGTCCAGTTACCACTAGTGATTCATCACCTCCCTGGTTCAGTTATCACTAGTGGTTCATCACCTCTCTGTTCCAGTTACCACTAGTGGTTCATCACCTCCCTGGTCCAGTTACCACTAGTCGTTCATCACATCTTCCTCCTCCCTGGTCCAGTTACCATTAGTGATTCATCACCTCCCTGGTCCAGTTACCACTAGTCGTTCATCACATCCTCCTCCTCCCTGGTCCAGTTATCACTAGTGGTTCATCACCTCCCTAGTCCAGTTACCACTAGTGGTTCATCACCTTCCTGTTCCAGTTACCACTAGTGGTTCATCACCTCCCTGGTCCAGTTATCACTAGTCGTTCATCACATCTTCCTCCTCCCTGGTCCAGTTACCATTAGTGATTCATCACCTCCCTGGTCCAGTTACCACTAGTGGTTCATCACCTCCCTGGTCCAGTTATCACTAGTGAGTCATCACCTCCCTGGTCCAGTTATTCCTACCTTCTAAAACGTCCCAATTTAGATAATAAGTTCCAGGAATATCTGGAACTTTCATCAATCTTTTAACAATAATATGTTATATTAACCGATCTTGGTTAATATAACTTATGACAGTGTTTGTGATCCGCGTCTTGTTCTTGTTAATACTGTTTTATTGTTTTTTTATTTTGTCGTTGTTTTCCCGTGTGTGATTATTTATAATTGGCAATGTTTAGATGTCAACATTACCTACCGTATTTTCCAGCATATAAGGCGCACTTTTTTCCACAAAAAGAATGAAAATCAGCCTGCGCCTTATATGTTCGTGCGCCTTATAAATGCCGGAAAATACGGTACCTCTCCCCTTCAACTGTCTCCATTATTCTCCCATATTCAACTGAAGAAGTGTTTCTTGCCCAGGTGAAACGTTTCGGCAATAAAGCTACCCAGGTGTTACACATGTGTCTTATTTATTAACTTGTCTGTATTGTGTACCATGAATAAGGCACTACCTACCCACTTTGTTGTTTCTTCGCCAGTACGGCCGCTGTTCACCAGGCTGGAGTCACCACCGAAGTCGTTAAGGGTTGGCAAGGAGTACCACATTACCTGTCTTGTGGCTGGGTCCCGTCCTCAACCCAACATTACCTGGACTCTTGGCAACGTGGCATCCCATGCTCCTATCCTAGCTCAGGTGAGTACTTGACATCCCATGCTCCTATCCTAGCTCAGGTGAGTACTTGACATCCCATGCTTCTATCCTAGCTCAGGTGAGTACCTGATATCCCATGCTTCTATCCTAGCTCAGGTGAGTACTTGACATCCCATGCTTCTATCCTAGCTCAGGTGAGTACCTGATATCCTATGCTTCTATCCTAGCTCAGGTGAGTACCTGACATCCCATGCTCCTATCCTAGCTCAGGTGAGTACTTGACATCCCATGCTCCTATCCTAGCTCAGGTGAGTACCTGACATCCCATGCTCCTATCCTAGCTCAGGTGAGTACTTGACATCCCATGCTTCTATCCTAGCTCAGGTGAGTACCTGACATCCCATGCTCCTATCCTAGCTCAGGTGAGTACTTGACATCCCATGCTCCTATCCTAGCTCAGGTGAGTACCTGACATCCCATGCTCTATCCTAGCTCAGGTGAGTACTTGACATCCCATGCTCCTATCCTAGCTCAGGTGAGTACCTGACATCCCATGCTTCTATCCTAGCTCAGGTGAGTACTTGACATCCCATGATCCTATCCTAGCTCAGGTGAGTACCTGACATCCCATGCTCCTATCCTAGCTCAGGTGAGTACTTGACATCCCATGCTCCTATCCTAGCTTAGGTGAGTGCCTGATATCCCATGCTTCTATCCTAGCTCATGTGAGTACCTGACATCCCATGCTTCTATCCTAGCTCAGGTGAGTACTTGACATCCCATGCTTCTATCCTAGCTCAGGTGAGTACCTGATATCCCATGCTTCTATCCTAGCTCAGGTGAGTACTTGACATCCCATGCTTCTATCCTAGCTCAGGTGAGTACCTGATATCCAATGCTTCTATCCTAGCTCAGGTGAGTACTTGACATCCCATGCTTCTATCCTAGCTCAGGTGAGTACTTGACATCTCATGCTTCTATCCTAGCTCAGTTGAGTACTTGACATCCCATGCTTCTATCCTAGCTCAGGTGAGTACCTCACATCCCATTCTTCTATCCTAGCTCAGGTGAGTACTTGACATCCCATGCTTCTATCCTAGCTCAGGTGAGTACTGACATCCATGCTTCTATCTAGCTCAGTTGAGTACTGACATCCCATGCTTCTATCTACTCAGGTGAGTACCTCATCCCATCTTCTATCCTAGCTCAGGTGAGTACCTGACATACCATACTTCTATCCTATCTCAGGTGAGTACCTGACATCCCATGCTTCTATCCTAGCTCAGGTGAGTACCTCACATCCCATACTTCTCTCCTAGCTCAGGTGAGTACCTCACATCCCATACTTCTATCCTAGCTCAGGTGAGTACTTGACATCCCATGCTTCTATCTTAGGTCATGTGAGTACCTGACATCCCATGCTTCTATTCTAACTCAGGTGAGTACCTGACATCCCATGCTTCTATCCTAGCTCAGGTGAGTACCTGACATCCCATGCTTCTATCTTAGGTCATGTGAGTACCTGACATCCCATGCTTCTATTCTAACTCAGGTGAGTACCTGACATCCCATGCTTCTATCCTAGCTCAGGTGAGTACCTGACATCCCATGCTTCTATTCTAGCTCAGGTGAGTACCTCACATCCCATACTTCTATCCTAGCTCAGGTGAGTACCTGAAATCCCATGCTTCTATTCTAGCTCAGGTGAGTACCTGACATCACATGCTTCTATTCTAGCTCAGGTGAGTACCTCACATCCCATACTTCTATCCTAGCTCATGTGAGTACCTGACATCCCATGCTTCTATTCTAGCTCAGGTGAGTACCTCACATCCCATACTTCTATCCTAGCTCAGGTGAGTACCTGACATCCCATGCTTCTATTCTAGCTCAGGTGAGTACCTCACATCCCATACTTCTATCCTAGCTCAGGTGAGTACCTCACATCCCATGCTTCTATTCTAGCTCAGGTGAGTACCTCACATCCCATACTTCTATCCTAGCTCAGGTGAGTACCTGACATCCCATGCTTCTATCCTAGCTCAGGTGAGTACCTGACATCCCATGCTTCTATTCTAGCTCAGGTGAGTACCTCACATCCCATACTTCTATCCTAGCTCAGGTGAGTACTTGACATCCCATGCTTCTATTCTAGCTCAGGTGAGTACCTGACATCACATGCTTCTATTCTAGCTCATGTGAGTACCTGACATCCAATGCTTCTATCCTAGCTCAGGTGATTACCTGACATCCCATGCTTCTATTCTAGCTCAGGTGAGTACCTGGCATTCCATGCTTCTATCCTAGCTCAGGTGAGTACCTGACATCCCATGCTTCTATTCTAGCTCAGGTGAGTACCTGGCATTCCATGCTTCTATCCTAGCTCAGGTGAGTACCTGGCATCCCATGCTTCTATCCTAGCTCAGGTGAGTACCTGGCATCCCATGCTTCTATTCTAGCTCAGGTGAGTACCTGACATCCCATGCTTCTATCCTAGCTCAGGTGAGTACCTGGCATCCCATGCTTCTATTCTAGCTCAGGTGAGTACCTGGCATTCCATGGTGCTATCCTAGGTCAGGTGAGTACCTGGCATCCCATGCTTCTATTCTAGCTCAGGTGAGTACCTGACATCCCATACTTCTATCCTAGCTCAGGTGAGTACCTGACATCCCATGCTTCTATCCTAGCTCAGGTGAGTACCTCACATCCCATACTTCTATCCTAGCTCAGGTGAGTACCTGACATACCATACTTCTATCCTAGCTCAGGTGAGTACCTGACATCCCATGCTTCTATCCTAGCTCAGGTGAGTACCTCACATCCCATACTTCTATCCTAGCTCAGGTGAGTACTTGACATCCCATGCTTCTATCCTAACTCAGGTGAGTACCTGACATCCCATGCTTCTATCCTAGCTCAGGTGAGTACCTCACATCCCATGCTTCTATCCTAGCTCAGGTGAGTACCTCACATCCCATACTTCTATCCTAGCTCAGGTGAGTACCTGACATCCCATGCTTCTATCCTAGCTCAGGTGAGTACCTCACATCCCATACTTCTATCCTAGCTCAGGTGAGTACTTGACATCCCATGCTTCTATCCTAGCTCAGGTGAGTACCTGGCATCCCATGTTCTATCCTAGCTCAGGTGAGTACCTCACATCCATGCTTCTATCTAGCTCAGGTGAGTACTTCACATCCCATACTTCTATCCTAGCTCAGGTGAGTACTTGACATCCCATGCTTCTATCCTAGCTCAGGTGAGTACCTGGCATCCCATGGTGCTATCCTGGTCACGGACTGGGCCGCGGGGGCGTTAACCCCGAAACCCTCTCCAGGTATACTTCAGGTATCCTAGCTCAGGTGAGTACCTGTCATCCCATGCTTTTACCCTCGTTCAGGTGAGTGCCTTGTATTGGCTGAGGTGAGTACGTATCCTCAGTAAGGTGACGTCTCGTAGTTGAGATGAGTGTCGCGTGTCTGAGTGTTATTCACTCTGAGTTCCTCTCCAGATTCACCTGAATTTCTTGCGTGTGTGAGTGACTTGCAGCTCAATGGTGCAAGCAAAGAGGAACTGGGTTAGATATCCTGGCTGGGCGAGACGTATGGGCGCTTACACCTGTTGCCCCTCTTCACCTAGCAGTAATTAGGTGCCTGGGTGTTAGGTGACTGGTGTGGGTGGCATCTTTGGCAAATACTCAGGTGAATGTAACATGTATTATTGGTCTTTGTTGAGTTATTCTCTGTTTATTACACTTTTTCTTCCTTCTTTCTTTTTGTCTTCCTCATATTGTTGTTGATCTTATGATTTTTCTTATTATTATTCTTTGTCTTCTTTTCCTCCTCCTCATCTTCCTCTTTCTCCCCCTCCGTCTCCTGTTCATTCTCCTCCTCCCCTCCTCCACCTCTCCCCCTCCCCTCTTAACTTGGTTTAAAGGAGCAAATTCAGGGTAATTTTTGGAGTCAGAGCCTCCATATATTAAGGAGAGTCAGGTGGCGTCAGTCAGGCGGCGTCAGTCAGGTGGCGTCAGTCAGGCGGCCATCACTGACTAATGGCACACATTACACCCAGATTTAGGAAGGAACACATTTCGCGGATGCAAGAATCACC
Source organism: Cherax destructor (assembly GCA_009830355.1). NCBI lineage: Eukaryota > Metazoa > Arthropoda > Malacostraca > Decapoda > Parastacidae > Cherax > Cherax destructor. Next base: position 21,685 of record WNWK01003358.1, on the reverse strand, counting down.
TGGATTTGGATTCGGTGACCCGTATTTAATTTTCCTTCAGAGTTCATCCATTGTTTGCTTATCCAGCTCACAACTGTTGTTATCCTGCGTGGAAATTATCAATGATTTCTGTTGTTATCGTGCGTGGAAATTATCAATGATTTCTGTTGTTATAGTGTGTGGAAATTATCAATAATTTATGTTGTTATAGTGTGTGGAAATTATCAATAATTTCTGTTGTTATAGTGTGTAGAAATTATCAATAATTTCTGTTGTTATAGTGTGTGGAAATTATAAATAATTTCTGTTGTTATCCTGCGTGGAAATTATCAATAATTTCTGTTGTTATAGTGTGTGGAAATTATCAATAATTTCTGTTGTTATCGTGCGTGGAAATTATCAATAATTTCTGTTTTATAGTGTGTGGAAATTATCAATAATTTCTGTTGTTATCGTGCGTGGAAATTATCAATTATTTCTGTTTTATAGTGTGTGGAAATTATCAATAATTTCTGTTGTTATAGTGTGTGGAAATTATCAATAATTTCTGTTTTATAGTGCGTGGAAATTATCAATAATTTCTGTTGTTATCCTGCGTGGAAATTATAAATAATTTCTGTTTTTATAGTGTGTGGAAATTATCAATAATTTCTGTTGTTATAGTGTGTGGAAATTATCAATAATTTCTGTTGTTATAGTATGGGGAAATTATCAATAATTTCTATACATTATTAAAAGAAAAGTTATCATATTTTTTCTTTTGTTACATTGTGTTGAAATTATTATTAATTTTTGATATATTGTGTAGAAATTATCTTTAATTTTTTCTTATATTGTGTAGAAATTATTATTATTTTGTTATATTGTGTAGAAATTATTATTATTTTTGTTGTATTGTGCAGAAATTATTATTAATTTTTGTTGTTATGTATTGTAGAAATTATCATGATTTTATTTCTATTGTGATAAAATTATTATAATTTGTTATGTATTATTGAGAAATTATTATAGAAATTTATTATTTATGTATTGTTAGAAATTATCATAATTTTTGTTGTTATATTGGGTAGAAATTATTATAATTTTATGTATTGCTTAGGAATTATCATAATTTTTTTATATTGTGTAGAAATTATCATAATTTTATTACTATTGTGAAGAATTATTATAATTTTTCATATATTGCTTAGAAATTATCATTATTTTTAACGTTAACCTGATTAGAAATTATCATAATTATTGCATGAATTTCAATTGCGGTAAAAACTGAACCAGTTTTTAATTATATAAAATAAGAATTATAAGGAACCTTAATAGCTATCACTCTGGACCGACATTTTTATTGGACCGAAAAAATTCGAGTCTAGAGATTTATACCTTAAACTATGTCTCATTTAAACCGTATATCAGCATTAATTTTAAAGTTACGTTATAATTCATACAGCGTTGAGACGAGCTGGGCATTCAGCACCAGGAGTGGTGTAGGCTTGATCCTCCGTCCTCTATCACGGGGGATCACTACGGTTATTTTTTCATTAGATGTAGTAATGCGTCTGTATATATGTCATTGATGTCATTTAGGACTGTATACCTTGTACATGTACTTGTAGAAATAAAGACATTATTATTATTATTATTATTATCTATGTACTGGTGCGCTAGACCCGTGTGTGTACTGCGCCATAATAGTGACAACAGAGCCGGTGTAGAGAATATGGTGTAAATATAAGGTGTACGTTTATTGGCTGTAATGGAGACAATAAACGAGAGATGTTAAAGAAGGGGAGAAGAGAACTGTGATGTTGAAGGAAGTGTATTAGAGAGTTGTATGACAGTGAAGTGTATAAGAGACCTGTGTAACACCCAGTGAAGTGTATAAGAGACCTGTATGACACCCAGGAAGTGTATAAGAGACCTGTGTAACACTCAGTGAAGTGTATAAGAGAAGTGTATGACACCCAGTGAAGTGTATAAGAGACCTGTGTAACACTCAGTGAAGTGTATAAGAGAAGTGTATGACACCCAGTGAAGTGTATAAGAGACCTGTGTAACACTCAGTGAAGTGTATAAGAGAAGTGTATGACACCCAGTGAAGTGTATAAGAGACCTGTGTAACACTCAGTGAAGTGTATAAGAGACCTGTGTAACACTCAGTGAAATGTATAAGAGACCTGTGTAACACTCAGTGAAGTGTATAAGAGAGGTGTGTAACACTCAGTGAATGTATAAGAGAGGTGTATGACACTCAGTGAAGTGTATAAGAGAAGTGTATGACACCCAGTGATCCAGCATGTCAGGAAATGGAGTGCAAATGTTTGCAAGGAGACTGTTCTGGAGCTGAGAGATATGTCCTGTGAAAAGATATTAAGAGGGTTGACTGTTCTGGAGCTGAGAGATATGTCCTGTGAGAAGATATTAAGAGGGTTGACTGTTCTGGAGCTGAGAGATATGTCCTGTGAGAAGATATTAAGAGGGTTAAACCTGATGTCATTAGCGGTATGAAGGACTTGGAGTGATATGATAACAACGTACAAAATACTGAGAGCAATTGATAGGGTGGAGAGGGACAGATTGTTCGAGAGACTGGAAACAGGACCACGAAAACACAACTGGAAGTTGAAAACACAGATGAGTCACAGTGATGTTAGGAAGTATTTGTTCAGTCTTAGAGTAGTCAGGAAGTGGAATGATCTGAAGACTGGAGTGGTAGAGGCAGAATCCATACATATCTTTAAGAAGAGGTACGATAAGGGTCTTTGAAAGCAGGAGAGAGTGACCCAGTAGCAGCTAGCGAAGAGGCGGGGCCAGGAGCCGAGACTCAACCTTTGCAACCACATATAGGTGAGCAAACTACAAGGATCAGGCCATGTGTCTATCGACAGTTCTTTTGACAACCATTAACTCTCCCACTCTCTCTCTCTCTCTCTCTCTCTCTCCTCTCTCTCTCTCTCTCTCTCTCTCTCTCTCTCTCTCTCTCTCTCTCTCTCCCAGCATACAAAACAAAGAGTGTGAGGGGACAAAAGACAGGAAGAATAGAACGAGGTTAAGCATCTTTGAGAGGGCAGCTCTGACGAGCAACACGTGGCAGGTACTTGTCCTGATCCAGGCAGACTCCTGCCTGAGTGTGTAGACACCTGCCTGAGTGTTGATTGAAGACACCTGAATGAGTACTGAGTGTAGACACCTGCCTGAGTGTTGATTGAAGACACCTGAATGAGTACTGAGTGTAGACACCTGCCTGAGTGTTGAGTGAAGATACCTGCATGAGTACTGAGTGTAGACACCTGCCTGATTGTTGAGTGAAGACACCTGCATGAGTACTGAGTGTAGACACCTGCCTGAGTGTTGAGTGAAGACACCTCCCTGAGTGTTGAGTGAAGACACCTGCTTGAGTACTGAGTGAAGACACCTGCATGAGTACTGAGTGAAGACACCTGCCTGAGTACTGAGTGAAGACACCTGCCTGAGTGTTGAGTGAAGACACCTGCGTGAGTACTGAGTGTAGACACATGCTTGAGTACTGAGTGTAGACACCTGCCTGAGTGTTGAGTGAAGACACCTCCCTGAGTGTGGTGAGATGAAGACAGACACCTGCCTGATGTACTGAGTGAAGACACCTGCCTGAGTGTTGAGTGAAGACACCTGCAGTGTGAGTGAACCTGAGTGTAGGACACATGCTTGAGTACTGAGTGTAGACACCTGCCTGAGTGTTGAGTGAAGACACCTCCCTGAGTGTTGAGTGAAGACACCTGCATGAGTACTGAGTGTAGACACCTGCCTAAGTGTTGAGTGAAGACACCTGCCTGAGTGTTGAGGAAGACACCGCATGAGCTGAGGTGAACTTGAGTGTTGAGTGAAGACACCTGCGAGTGTTGAGTAAGACACCTGATGAGTATGAGTGAAGACACCTGCTGAGTGTTGAGTGAAGACACCTGCATGAGTCGGAGTGTGAGACACCTGTATAGGCCGAGTGAAGAGGGGTGTTGAGTGAAGACACCTGTATGAGTGCAGGGAGAGTGTTGAGTGAAGACACCTGTATGAGTGCAGGGAGAGTGTTGAGTGAAGACACCTGTATGAGTGCAGGAAGAGTGTTGAGTGAAGATACCTGTATGAGTGCAGGGAGAGTGTTGAGTGAAGACACCTGTATGAGTGCAGGGAGAGTGTTGAGTGAAGACACTTGTATGAGTGCAGGGAGAGTGTTGAGTGAAGACACCTGTATGAGTGCAGGGAGTGTTGAGTGAAGACACCTGTATGAGTGCAGGGAGAGTGTTGAGTGAAGAAGACTAGATAACTCGTTATCGTTATCCGAGAGCAGAAAGAAGTAAGGTGTGATCCACTTAAGCAGAGTCAGTAGTAGTAAGGTGCGATCCCCATAAGCAGAGTCAGTAGTAATAAGGTGGAATGCACTTAAGTACATTCAGTAGTAGTAAGATGGAATACACTTAAGCAGTCAGTGGTGTACATGATGACAGAGAGAGTGTGGCTTGGTGTACATGATGACAGAGACAGTGTGGCTGGTGTACATGATGGCAGAGATGTGGCATGGTGTACATGATGACAGAGACAGTGTGGCTTGGTGTACATGATGGCAGAGAGAGTGTGGCATGGTGTACATGATGGCAGAGAGAGTGTGGCTTGGTGTACATGATGACAGAGACAGTGTGGCTTGGTGTACATGATGACAGAGAGAGTGTGGCATGGTGTACATGATGACAGAGACAGTGTGGCTTGGTGTACATGATGACAGAGTGTGGCATGGTGTACATGATGGCAGAGAGAGTGTGGCTTGGTGTACATGATGGCAGAGAGAGAGTGGCATGGTGTACATGATGGCAGAGAGTGTGTGGCATGGTGTACATGATGGCAGAGAGTGTGTGGCATGGTGTACATGATGGCAGAGAGAGTGTGGCTTGGTGTACATGATGGCGGAAAAGTGTGGCATGGTGTACATGATGACAGAGAGAGTGTGGCATGGTGTACATGATGACAGAGAGAGTGTGGCATGGTGTACATGATGACAGAGACAGTGTGGCTTGGTGTACATGATGGCAGAGTGTGGCATGGTGTACATGATGGCAGAGAGAGTGTGGCTTGGTGTACATGATGGCAGAGAGAGTGTGGCATGGTGTACATGATGGCAGAGAGAGTGTGGCATGGTGTACATGATGGCAGAGGTGTGGCATGGTGTACATGATGGCAGAAGAGTGTGGCATGGTGTACATGATGGCAGTGTATGGATGATGGAAGTGTGGCATGGTGTACATGATGGCAGAAGTGTGGCATGGTGTACATGATGGCAAGTGTGGCATGTGTACATGATGGCAGAGAGATGTGGCATGGTGACATGATGGCTGAAAGTGTGGCATGGTGTACATGATGGCAGAGAGAGTGTGGCATGGTGTACATGATGGCAGAGTGTGGCATGGTGTACATGATGGCAGAGAGAGTGTGGCTTGGTGTACATGATGGCTGAGTGTGGCATGGTGTACATGATGGCTGAGTGTGGCATGGTGTACATGATTGCAGAGAGAGTGTGGCATGGTGTACATGATGGCAGAGAAGTGTGGCATGGTGTACATGATGGCTGAAGTGTGGCATGGTGTACATGATGGCAGAGAAGTGTGGCATGTGTACATGATGCAGTGTGGCATGTGTACATGATGAGAGAGTGTGGCATGGTGTACATGATGGCAGAAGTGTGGCATGGTGTACGATGCAGAGGTGGCATGTGTACATGATGGCAGTGTGGTGTACATGATGGCAGAGAGTGTGGCATGGTGTACATGATGGCATGAGTGTGGCATGGTGTACATGATGGCAGAGAGAGTGTGGCTTGTGTACATGATGGCAGAGAGTGTGGCATGGTGTACATGATGGCAGAGAGAGTGTGGCATGGTGTACTGATGGCTGAGTGAGTGACATGGCATGGTGTACATGATGAGAAGAGAGTGTGGCTGAGTGTACATGATGGCAGAGAGAGTGTGGCATGGTGTACATGATGGCAGAGTGTGGCATGGTGTACATGATGGCAGAGATGTGGCTATGTGTACATGATGGCAGAGAGTGTGGCTTGGTGTACATGATGGCTGAGTGTGGCATGGTGTACATGATGGCAGAGAAGTGTGGCTTGTGTACATGATGGCAGAAGTGATGGTGTACTTGAAAGTGTGGCATGGTGTACATGATGGCAGAGAAAGGAGTGTGGCATGGTGTACATGATGGCAGAGAGTGTGGCATGGTGTACATGATGGCAGAGAAGTGCATGGTGTACATGATGGCAGAAGTGTGGCATGGTGTACATGATGGCAGAAGAGTTGTGGCATGGTGGCTTACATGATGGCAAGAGGTGTGTACATATGGGTACATGTGTACATGAGCAGAGTGTGGCATGGTGTACATGATGGCAGAGAGTGTGGCATGGTGTACATGATGGCAGAGAGAGATGGTTTGATGGCATGGCATGTGTACATGATGGCAGAGAGAGTGTGGCATGGTGTACATGATGGCAGAAGTGTGGCATGGTGTACATGATGGCAGAGAGGTGGCATGGTGTACATGATGGCAGAAGAGTGTGGCATAGTGTACATGATGGCAGAAAGTGTGGCATGTGTACATGATGGCAGAAGAGTGTGGCATGGTGTACATGAATGGCAGAGAGAGTGTGGCATGGTACATGATGGCAGGAAGAGTGTGGCATGGTGTACATGATGGCAGAGAGTGTGGCATGGTGTACAGATGAAGTGTGGATGGCAGATGAGAGAGTGTGGCATGGTGTACATGATGGCAGAGAAGTGTGGCATGGTGTACATGATGGCAGAAGTGTGGCATGGTGTACATGATGGCAGAAAGTGTGGCATGGTGTACATGATGGCAGAGAGAGTGTGGCATGGTGTACATGATGACAGAGTGTGGCATGGTGTACATGATGGCAGAGTGTGGCATGGTGTACATGATGGCAGAGTGTGGCATGGTGTACATGATGGCAGAGAGAGTGTGGCATGGTGTACATGATGGCAGAGAGAGTGTGGCATGGTGTACATGATGGCAGAGAGAGTGTGGCATGGTGTACATGATGGCAGAGTGTGGCATGGTGTACATGATGGCAGAGAGAGTGTGTGAGACATAAAGATGCTGGCGGCTTTTTGATAAGATGGTTAGGACCTCAGAGACTTAAAGATGACTGTGGGTTAGAGAAAGTGGGTGGGTTATTACTGGAGTAAAGTTGGTGGGTTGAAGTAGGTGGTGGTGGTGGGTTGGAAGAGGTGGTGGTGGTGGGTTGAAGTAGGTGGTGGTGGTTGGTTGGAGGTGGTGGTGGTGGTGCGTTGAAGTAGGTGGTGGTGGTTGGTTGGAGGTGGTGGTGGTTGGTTGGAGGAGGAGGTGGTGGTGGGTTGAAGTAGGTGGTGGTGGTGGGTTGGAAGAGGTGGTGGTGGTGCGTTGGAAGAGGTGGTGGTGGTGGGTTGAAGTAGGTGGTGGTGGTTGGTTGGAGGTGGTGGTGGTGGGTTGGAGGAGGAGGTGGTGGTGGGTTGAAGTAGGTGGTGGTGGTGGGTTGGAGGAGGAGGTGGTGGTGGGTTGAAGTAGGTGGTGGTGGTGGTGGGTTGGAGGAGGTGGTGGTGGTGGGTTGTAGGTGCTTGTAGTTTGGAGGTTTTAGTGGGTTTAAGGTAGTGGTGGTTGTGGTGGGTTGGAGGTGCTGGTAGTTTGGAGGTGGTAGTGGGTTTAAGGTAGTGGTGGTGGTGGTGGGTTGGAGGTGATGGTGGTTGGAGGTTGGAGGTGATGGTGGTTGGGGGTTGGAGGTGATGGTGGTTGGGGGTTGGAGGTGATGGTGGTTGGGGGGGGTAAGAATCTCAAGGGCAACACCCATCATTCTTAGTATCGTGAATCACTATTACTTCCAGACCAGTGCTGTTCTTACCACCTGATCATCATCATCATCTGTGTCATCTATCTCTCCTTCCATTCCATGGCTCGTCTTTCTCCTCTCATTGAGTCTCTTCATCACCTCGTTACATTTGTCATCATTTTCGCTTGTCTTCTCCTCCATCATCTCCTCTGCGGTCTCCATTAACATATTCCAGCTCAGTATTTTCCACCTCTCTGATCGCATATTTTATCTTCACCTATATTTCCTTCTCTCCTTCGTCTTCTCCTAATCTTACTCCTTCACTTCCATCTCTCCCTCCCCCTCTAAAACCTTCATACTTGAGCAATGGCTATCGCATAGTAGGAATTTTTATCGCTACAGGCGCCATGCGTGTCGTAAATTCATATACATGCATTTTATCACACCAGGCAAACAAGAGTTAGTGAATGCCCTCGTAATTCTTACTTGAAGAAAAAATTGTCAGAGGTAATACCATTGTGTATTACGTGAGTCATTCTACCCAGGTGAGAGTGGAGAATAATGGAGAAATTGTCGTTATTTGTGTTTATGGCTAAAGATGTGATGTTTATTCATTCAGAGTGCGATACCAGAAGTAAAAAAAGTATAAGTAGAGTCGTTATGATGAATACAAAGTATATAGGGTGAGCAGAGTGTACAGGAGGTAAGGTTGACGTTTCCTTGTCAGAGGGCGTCCAACAGGGACATCCACTCACTTCATTAATCTTCTACACAGCGGGAAGAGAACTCACCGCCAGATTAAACAGCGAACTCAACATCTCTTACTCTGGAAGGTACACAATAGTCCTTGGTAGCACATCTACGAGATTTGAAGTCACAAGAAGTCTTGTGACTTCCAAATGTGAAAATCATTGCGACCAACTAGCCAGTCATTACTGAAGTTAGATTCATCTTATCAGAAGCCTCATCTACCACCCATCTGACAGCATCCTACTGGGAAGACCTTTGGGTCCTCGAGAATAAACTGAAGGACCTGGAGAGGATGTAGCAGAGAAGTTATTTGCCTGCCCACGATACATTGTATCTTCTCACAGAGTTCCTAACCCTGTCCAAGCTAACCGAGTTCCTGTGGTGTGCATCCTTCCTTGACATCCAGAAATTGAGTGAGTACGAAGAACTCTTGAAATAAATTTCCAGGAAAGCACTAAATCTGTCACTGGAAGATCAACGAGATCAAGCAACACTTCCAGTTACACTGGGGAAAAAGGAGTTCACAGGGCAACAGAGAAAGCTTTACTTACATTTCTGAAGGAGACAGTCTCAGAACGATTGTAGTAATCCACGACCCAAAGATTATTAAAGGAAACGGACTTTGGGATATCCTTGCAGATTTTTCAAGCAGACCAGCCCCTCCTAAAAACCACAAACAGTCCAACTGGGATATCCTGTTATGAAGAAAATCGCCCAAACTAAGCTTGGCAATGCCTCAAGAAAGACAAAGCTCGCCTCCTAGTTGTGAAGGCACCACATGCTGTAAATTCCTCTTAGTTGTCTGTAAATTCTTTTTGGGTACTCGCCTCGACCCCTCAGGACATTCGCACTGGTGTGGCTCTTAGCCTAGCCGCCCCTGTTCTCACCGAACAGGGGCGGCTAGGTGAATCTGCGGTAGCACGTCTACAGACCAAGAAGGCGAGACTAAGAATGCAGTAATATCACTAAGCGAAGCTTCGCGTAATGCACATCAGAACGAGAAACCCAGCTAACAAGATCCGATGGCAGCCAGACACACAAAGTCCCCTTATTACTTTGAAAAGATAGTAAACTGATATGCATCGTTAATGGCCCACACTTACTTCTGATACGCCACTAGTTTCAGGGAGACCCAGAAGATCAGCAAACACAGGTGCCTGGCATCATGCTATTAATTCGTTCCATTACAATCGAAGAACCTTGAATCACGGGGAAAGTGACTACCGAAGTTCCTGAGAGAGAATTAAGTGACAAATTTGTCAGGAAAATCAACAGCCCTACAGAGACCAACATTCTTTCTAGAGACTCAGTGTTGTGATCCAGAGAGGAAATGCCTGCAGAATAATGTGTGTGTGTGTGTGTGTGTGTAATTTCCACACAACAGCTGTGTCGTACCAAGGGAAGATTTAAAAAATAAAGAGTTATTCACCACGGTTTGTTCCCTAACTCTTTGCAGAAGCATGCCGCCGCAGGCACCATCATCCCATGATTACCCATGAACCGCAACATCCCCACCCGATGTTGCACGATGTAATAAACATTCATAAGACCACTATAAATGTTCCCCCAGGAAAGGATTTTTGCCCGCTACCAGAAATGTTCGGTGGCGCTGGACAATAGTCTTGCAGAGTTACAGCAGATTACCATCCACCAGCGCCTTTTTCAAACTCTCGTAATTTCGTGGCATCGTAAAAATCTGAGAATTTATGGTATTCTGATAATAGAACATTAGTTTGAAAGATTAACAAAAAACATTTTCCAGGTAATTGTGGAAATTTATCCATTCAAATTTTTTTTTTTTTTTTTGGTTTCTGTGTTGGTGTATTTCTTGAGGCTTCCTTCAAGGGTGTGCCTTGATGCTGGTAAAGGGCTCTTGATTCAAGGAATTAGAGCTACCTCTTCCTGGAGTCGACCTGGATGACTTTCCGTCTCTCAGGCGCTGTTTGACCTCTACTGTTTAATAATAATAATAATAATAATAATAATTATTATTATTATTATTTTTATTATTATTATTATTATTATTATTATTATTATTATTATTATTATTATTATTATAATGAAAATAATAATTCTTGTAACTTGTTTAAAATTTGTCGGAGAAAATTTTTAAAAATATATTCGAGGTATCTATAAAAAAAATATTTTTTTTATATTTCACGAAGCGCTAAACCCATGTGGGGTGTTCAGTTCTAGGAGTGGTGTAGGCTTGAGAATCCGTCCACTAATTCCACCTTAGTCTTTGATCAGTCAGACTGTTGGAGATCGCTGTAGGGTTGACTGGGAGTACTTTTAACCCGTATTTATTATTTCTGGTCGTTGTTGTGTATCGTTCTCGTCGTCTCTCGTCGATGCTGTCGTAGTTGGCGGTGTCATTCTCAGTTATGAGTGGCTGAGCTCTGGCTCTAGGTCATAGGGTGTGCTCCCCCGAGTGGTTGCCAGACAACTGCTTCGTGTGGTATTCATGTGTTGATTTATTATTGAAATATAAGAGTTTTGCTGCTACGTCGATTTATCTGTCATCCAATAATAGTTTTTTATAGGCGTCGGGAGACGCACTTCTTCTGTTATCTATTATTGTGGCATATTTTATTTTACGGGGATCCTATGATGTATATCGTTTGTTTTTTTATAACTGTGGTCTATCCTTGTGGTATATTATTGTGTAAAAGTCTCTTTTTTGAGGGCAGTGTGTGGTGTAAATATTATGCAGAAAATTCAGAGCTTGGAGACCAGACGACAGTGTGAGGCTACCAATAGTATTATTCGGAGAGTTGAGAAGGGTTGATGAGGTAGTTTGGACATTTAGAGAGGATGGAGCAAACTAGGATGACTGGGAGGGGATATAAATCCGGGATTGAGATAAGGAGGAATAGATGGTCGTCCCAGGAAGGGTAGGTAGAAGGGGTAAGATTTTAAGTGCTATGCAAGCTTGAACATTCAGTAGGTTTGTGTGAGCGTGTTACATTCGAGTGCAGACAATATTTTTGGGGGGATTTAAGGTGCTGTTGGAGTATGAGCAAGGTAACATTCTTGAAGGGATTCAGGAAAACTAATTTTCTAGACTTGAGTCCTGGAGGTGGGAAGTACAGTGCCGGCAGTCTAAAGGAGGGGTGGAGATGTTGCAGTTTGGAAGGTCATCTGAACTGTGATGCCACCACGTTCTGGCAATATACTGAATGAATGAAAGACAGTGAAAGTGTTTCTTCTTTTTCTGGTCACCCTGCTTCGGTGTAAGACTACCCATGTGTTAAAAGAAATCTATAGGGCATCCTTAGACGTGCATCGTCTATTATCTATTATCGTTCAGCAGCTCCATTTACAGGCATCTTAAGAAAGTATGAAGTAGGAAACAGAGTGTGAGACAGCAGCCAGTGATGTGTGAGACAGCAGCCAGTGATGTGTGAGACAGCAGCCAGTGATGTGTGAGACAGCAGCCAGTGATGTGTGAGGCAGCAGCCAGTGATGTGTGAGGCAGCAGCCAGTGATGTGTGAGACAGCAGCCAGTGATGTGTGAGGCAGCAGCCAGTGATGTGTGAGGCAGCAGCCAGTGATGTGTGAGGCAGCAGCCAGTGATGTGTGAAGCAGCAGCCAGTGATGTGTGAGACAGCAGCCAGTGATGTGTGAGGCAGCAGCTAGTGATGTGTGAGGCAGCAGCCAGTGATGTGTGAGGCAGCAGCCAGTGATGTGTGAGGCAGCAGCCAGTGATGTGTGAGGCAGCAGCCAGTGATGTGTACTAGAGTTAAAAGAAAGAATTGATTGTATTTTAGACACAGTCATCTGCCAACAACGAGTGATGCTTGTCAGGTGTGAGTCCTATTGTCAAGCAGTCAAGCAGGTGTGAGTGCCATTTTCAAGCTGTCAAGGCGTGAGTGCCATTTTCAAGCTGTCAAGGCGTGAGTGCCATTTTCAAGCTGTCAAGGCGTGAGTGCCATTTTCAAGCTGTCAGGCGTGAGTGCCATTTTCAAACTGTCAAGGTGAGTGCCATTTTCAAGCTGTCAAGGCGTGAGTGCCATTTTCAAGCTGTCAAGGTGTGAGTGCCATTTTCAAACTGTCAAGGCGTGAGTGCCATTTTCAAGCTGTCAAGGCGTGAGGCCATTTTCAAGCTGTCAAGGCGTGAGTGCTATTTTCAAGCTGTCAAGGCGTGAGTGCCATTTTCAAGCTGTCAAGGCGTGAGTGCCATTTTCAAGCTGTCAAGGCGTGAGTGCCATTTTCAAGCTGTCAAGGCGTGAGTGCTATTTTCAAGCTGTCAAGGCGTGAGTGCCATTTTCAAGCTGTCAAGGCGTGAGTGCCATTTTCAAGCTGTCAAGGCGTGAGTGCTATTTTCAAGCTGTCAAGGCGTGAGTGCCATTTTCAAGCTGTCAAGGCGTGAGTGCCATTTTCAAGCTGTCAAGGCGTGAGTGCCATTTTCAAGCTGTCAAGGCGTGAGTGCCATTTTCAAGCTGTCAGGGCGTGAGTGCCATTTTCAAACTGTCAAGGTGTGAGTGCCATTTTCAAGCTGTCAAGGCGTGAGTGCCATTTTCAAGCTGTCAAGGTGTGAGTGCCATTTTCAAACTGTCAAGGCGTGAGTGCCATTTTTCAAGCTGTCAAGGCGTGAGAGCCATTTTCAAGCTGTCAAGGCGTGAGTGCCATTTTCAAGCTGTCAAGGCGTGAGTGCCATTTTCAAGCTGTCAAGGCGTGAGTGCCATTTTCAAGCTGTCAAGGCGTGAGTGCCATTTTCAAGCTGTCAAGGCGTGAGTGCCATTTTCAAGCTGTCAAGGCGTGAGTTCCATTTTCAATCTGTCAAGGCGTGAGTGCCATTTTCAAGCTGTCAAGGCGTGAGTGCCATTTCAAGCTGTCAAGGCGTGAGTGCTATTTTCAAGCTGTCAAGGCGTGAGTGCCATTTTCAAGCTGTCAAGGCGTGAGTGCCATTTTCAAGCTGTCAAGGCGTGAGTGCCATTTTCAAGCTGTCAAGGCGTGAGTGCCATTTTCAAGCTGTCAAGGCGTGAGTGCTATTTTCAAGCTGTCAAGGCGTGAGTGCCATTTTCAAGCTGTCAAGGCGTGAGTGCCATTTTCAAGCTGTCAAGGCGTTAGTGCCATTTTCAAGCTGTCAAGGCGTGAGTGCCATTTTCAAGCTGTCAAGGCGTGAGTGCCATTTTCAAGCTGTCAGGGCGTGAGTGCCATTTTCAAGCTGTCAAGGCGTGAGTGCCATTTTCAAGCTGTCAGGGCGTGAGTGCCATTTTCAAGCTGTCAAGGTGTAGTGCCATTTTCAAGCTGTCAAGGCGTGAGTGCCATTTTCAAGCTGTCAAGGTGTGAGTGCCATTTTCAAACTGTCAAGGCGTGAGTGCCATTTTTCAAGCTGTCAAGGCGTGAGTGCCATTTTCAAGCTGTCAAGGCGTGAGTGCCATTTTCAAGCTGTCAAGGCGTGAGTGCCATTTTCAAGCTGTCAAGGCGTGAGTGCCATTTTCAAGCTGTCAAGGCGTGAGTGCCATTTTCAAGCTGTCAAGGCGTGAGTGCCATTTTCAAGCTGTCAAGGCGTGAGTGCCATTTTCAATCTGTCAAGGCGTGAGTGCCATTTTCAAGCTGTCAAGGCGTGAGTGCCATTTTCAATCTGTCAAGGTGTGAGTGCCATTTTCAAGCTATCAAGGTGTGAGTGCCATTTTCAAGCTGTCAAGGCGTGAGTGCCATTTTCAAGCTGTCAAGGTGTGAGTGCCATTTTGAAGCTGTCAAGGCTTGAGTGCCATTTTCAAGCTGTCAAGGCGTGAGTGCCATTTTCAAGCTGTCAAGGCGTGAGTGCCATTTTCAAGCTGTCAAGGCGTGAGTGCCATTTTCAAGCTGTCAAGGCGTGAGTGCCATTTATGAAAACTGTCTCAAAAATATTGAGGGGACGTTTTTCGAAATCTTTTTCAAAACAGTCTTAAATGTCATTGGACTTTTTTTTTAACCGTTAGAAGAAAAAGGCCTTATAAATGTCATCAGACCGTTTGCAAAAAAAAAAAACGGTCCTATAAATGTCAGATTTTTACCATTTAAAACGATCTTAAATTTCAAGGGGCGCTTCGAGGCCGTTTGGAAAAGCAGTCCAGGGGACTTTTTTCAGACCATTTGATAAAAAATGCCAGTTTAAAAACGTGGTATCATATATATATATATATATATATATATCTCAGAGGACTTTTTATGAGGCCGTTTGGACCAGAAACAATAAAATCTGTTCCAGGAGCTAGGAATCAACTTCTGTGTTTTTACACTTGTCAGTGTTAGTGTTGAACTGTAGAGCCAGATTACAGCTGGTTGTTTATATTTTAATTTGCAAACGAGTTGTTCGTATAGGAAAAAAATAACTCAATTGATGTTTCGCTCATGTTGGTGCTGCAACTCACTAGTTGGGAAACATCAGCTGTTTTCTAGGTGTCGTGTCTGTGTAGCGTGTTGTGTTTGTAAGTGTAGATGTAATTAATGTTGAGTTTGTAAGTGTAGATGTAATTAATGTTGTGTTTGTAAGTGTAGATGTAATTAATGTTGAGTTTGTAAGTGTAGATGTAATTAATGTTGAGTTTGTAAGTGTAGATGTAATTAATGTTGAGTTTGTAAGTGTAGATGTAATTAATGTTGAGTTTGTAAGTGTAGATGTAATTAATGTTGAGTTTGTAAGTGTAGATGTAATTAATGTTGAGTTTGTAAGTGTAGATGTAATTAATGTTGAGTTTGTAAGTGTAGATGTAATTAATGTTGAGTTTGTAAGTGTAGATGTAATTAATGTTGAGTTTGTAAGTGTAGATGTAATTAATGTTGAGTTTGTAAGTGTAGATGTAATTAATGTTGTGTTTGTAAGTGTAGATGTAATTAATGTGGTGTTTGTAAGTGTAAATGTAATTAATGTGGTGTTTGTAAGTGTAGATGTAATTAATGTGGTGTTTATAAGTGTAAATAATTAATGTGGTGTTTGTAAGTGTAGATGTAATTAATGTGGTGTTTATAAGTGTAAATAATTAATGTGGTGTTTGTAAGTGTAGATGTAATTAATGTGGTGTTTATAAGTGTAAATAATTAATGTGGTGTTTGTAAGTGTAGATGTAATTAATGTGGTGTTTGTAAGTGTAGATGTAATTAATGTGGTGTTTGTAAGTGTAGTATGTGTAACGTGATGTGTTTGTAAGTGTGGTGTGTGTCTAACTTGTGTTTGGAAGTGTGTGGTATTTGTAGTAGATGTAATAAAATAATAATAATATAATATAATATCTTTATTTCTACAAGTACATGTACAAGGTATACAGTCCTAGCTGACATCAATGACATACTACTATATAGAAAGCCACTTGTTATGCTGAACATTTCGGGTAAATTAGTTCAGTTTTGTCCCAGGATGCGACCCACACCAGTCGACTAACACCCAGGTACCCATTTTACTGATGGGTGAACATAGACAACCTTTGTAAGGAAACACGTCCAATGTTTCTACCCCTTCGCCGGGAATCGAACCCAGACCCCTAACCGTGTGAAGCGAGAGCTTTAGCCACCAGGCCACGGGCCACCGTAACTTATGGTGTTTGTAAGTGTAAATGTGGTGTAACTTATGTTGTTTGACTTCCACATTCAGGGCTTGACACATAGACCTCAAACTTTACCTGCGTTGGACAGAGAGAGTTTACCTCCAGTTCCTGGGACTCTTTGAGTGTGTTGAGCTTCAGCTCCTCGATCTCTCAAGGGAATGACGAGAGAGCCGAGGGGTGAAGCGACACACCAGAAATGTACCTCAACATTGTATCCTTGTATCGTGTGGAGTACAGCATCAACCACCTCCTTGTTGTCTAAGAAATTGCAGTTCCCCCCTCATCCCTTTCTCTTCCGTCTCACTTCTGCTACTTTCTCATGGACCTCCACCAGTTGTGTCAGAGACAAGACTCGCTATAAGAGGCAGGGAAGACCTCTTGTCTGACACAGACTGCTGGGATGCGACCAGTTCATTCACCAACATGTTTCATTATTCATTGTCAGTTATGCTGCAGATCGCTAGCTTACGTCCTTGTGATCTCTTGCATGGATCAAGAGACTCACACTGCTGATGGATCTATTTTCTGTTAACTCAAATGAGCATTCACATTTTTATGCTCAGACACGACAAACACATTTCCTGACTTCACATAAATGTTGTACCACTCATAATAATAATACAATAATAATAATAATAATAATAATAATAATAATAATGCAATAATTATAGTAATAATAATGCAATAAAATATAAAGGCAATAATAATAATAATACAATAATAATAATAATACAACAACAATAATAATAATAGTAATAATACAATAATAATAATAATAATAATAATAATAATTAATAATAATAATAATAATAATACAATAATAATAATAATAATACTGCAACAATAATAATAATGAAATAATAATAATAATGCGGAAATAATAATAATATAGACGTACTCCATAAAAATGCTTTGAATTATCCTTCATAATGGCGTCATTACGGTCAAAGTTGCTGTGACTTTATCTTAATCCTTCACTGATGACTGATGATCACCACTTCGTCTCAGGCCAGGTATACCTGGGTATATCCTGGTATACCTGGTATACCTGCGAGGCACATGAGTCCTTGGTTATGCCACTCGGCAGACGTTTCACCCATCGCGCACGTCTTGCACAGTCTCCAACTGACTCATTTAGGCTGAGGGACTGACCACCTCAAAGCTACTACTTCACCTCCTCTAGCGTCTGCAGGTTTTATTCTCTCTACTGGGCTGCTAAGTCACCGGTGGGCGAAACGTCTCCTCAGTAAAGATACCCAGGTGTTGCACATGTGTCTTAAAGCTTTACCAAGTCGTGTCCTGCAAAAATGACGCATCCAGCCAAGCTAGGTGTTTTACCGTCATCCGAGGACATACTGTGGTGTGACGCCTCTAAGCTAATTTCATTCTACTCCCTGTTTGGTGTACTAGCCCAGCGAGCAGTGTTTTATATTATTGTAACCAAGAACGAGTGGTTTTGATCAATAACAACACTGCGACTAGCTAAGGATTCGAACCCATGCTGCTTTGGCCCGCCTCATGGTGAGCGAAAACACATGACACTCTAACCCACAGGACCACGCAGTCTTACAAAAATGACGCACCCAGCCAAGCTAGGTGCAGTGTTGTTATTGATCAATACCACTCGTTCGTGGTTACATAATATATATATATATATATATATATATATATATATATATATATATATATATATATATATATATATATATATATATATATATATATAGCTAGAGATGTATGTATACAATAACAGTATACTCTTAATTCCTGCATCAGGGGGTGAAAGTATCCATGGCTGATGGTATACATTTCACATGTATCCTCAGTGACCCTCGTGTGCAGTCGATAGATTTCAAACTTTTGAAACCAAATTGACCGGTTTCAGTAAAAGTTGGTTTTGTGACGTGTGTTTTTACTACGATGGCCGGCACGACGTTTCGCCCCGCGGGTCGTTATCGTCGTGTCACCTCGGTCTTCACTGCCAGTGACAACTGTCGTTGTCAGTGTCTCAGCTGTTGCTGTCTATGTTATCTGTGTTGTTGTTCTTGTCTTTGTTTCAGCTGTTACTGTCTTTGTTATCTGTGTTGTTGTTCTTGTCTTTGTTTAAGCTGTTGCTGTCTATGTTATCTGTGTTGTTGTTCTTGTCTTTGTTTCAGCTGTTACTGTCTTTGTTATACGTGTTGTTGTTCTTGTCTTTGTTTAAGCTGTTGCTGTCTATGTTATCTGTGTTAATGTTCTTGTCTTTGTTTCAGCTGTTACTGTCTTTGTTATCTGTGTTGTTGTTCTTGTCTTTGTTTCAGCTGATACTGTCTTTGTTATCTGTGTTGTTGTTCTTATCTTTGTTTCAGCTGTTACTGTCTTTGTTATCTGTGTTGTTGTTCTTGTCTTTGTTTCAGCTGTTGCTGTCTTTGTTATACGTGTTGTTGTTCTTGTCTTTGTTTCAGCTGTTCCTGTCTTTGTTATACGTGTTGTTGTTCTTGTCTTTGTTTCAGCTGTTGCTGTCTTTGTTATCCGTGTTGTTGTTCTTGTCTTTGTTTCAGCTGTTGTTGTCTTTGTTATACGTGTTGTTGTTCTTGTCTTTGTTTCAGCTGTTGCTGTCTTTGTTATCCGTGTTGTTGTTCTTGTCTTTGTTTCAGCTGTTGCTGTCTTTGTTATCCGTGTTGTTGTTCTTGTCTTTGTTTCAGCTGTTGTTGTCTTTGTTATCCGTGTTGTTGTTCTTGTCTTTGTTTCAGCTGTTGTTGTCTTTGTTATCCGTGTTGTTGTTCTTGTCTTTGTTTCAGCTGTTGTTATCTTTGTTACCCGTGTTGCAGACAGACTTGTAGACGTTGCAGACAGACTTGTAGACGTTGCAGACAGACTTGTAGACGTTGCAGACAGACTTGTAGACGTTGCAGACAGACTTGTAGACGTTGCAGACAGACTTGTAGACGTTGCAGACAGACTTGTAGACGTTGCAGACAGACTTGTAGACGTTGCAGACATCTTGTAGACGCTTGAGTTGTGGCAGCGTTGCTGGTCGTGGTCGTTATTAAGGAATAACCTTACAGTGTATAATATATTGTTCGCTCGTGTATGTATCTCTCATACATGTGTCTCATAAATATCTCACACATGTGTCTCATAACGCAAGGATTCTGGTGTCAAGTGACTCGATCGCTACCGCACTCAGCTCACATACTGAGGTCCGGAGTTCGAATCTCCGGTACGGCTGGAAAACATTAGGGACTTGTTTCCATAAGACACCTGTTGTCCCTGTTCACCCATCAGTATAAAATAGGTACCTGGGTGTTAGTCGACTGGTGTGGGTCGCATCCTGGGACAAAATTGACCTCTTTTACCCGAAATACTCAGCATAACAAGGGGCTTTCTATATAGTAGTATGTCATTGATGTCAGCTATGGTCTGTATACCTTGTACATGTACTTGTAGTAAATAAAGATATTATTATTATTATTATTGTATATTTAAATATGGCTCAGAAATACCGAAGAGTTTTATGTTACTCTGTATACCTTATATGTAAGTACATTTATACGTAAGTGGTATTGATTTATATTAATGTGTGAATGTGTATATGTACATTTCATATACATATGATTTTACACTATTGACGCCGGCTAGGGGCTCTTGATCCAAGGCACTGAACAATGTCTTCTCATTCCTTGAGTCAAACATAATTACCTAACATTTCCTGGAGCTGTATGACCCCTACAGGTTTAGTGCCCAGTAATAATAATGAAATAATAATAATAATAATACTGATGTAATAATAATAACAGTAATAATAATAATCAGTTACCGCCCCAGGATGCCACCCAGAATGGTGGATGGCATCCTGCTAGGTAAACAATGACATTATCTGTAAGGACCATACTTCAAGTCTCCACCTGTCCTAGAATTGATCCCGGGTCACTTCTTTTGTGAGCCGAAGGTATTACAACTCAGTTGGGAGATAATTATTGTACCATTATTCTTTAAGGGCGCAATATGAGAGGGTAAAGTAAGAGGGGTACAGAAAGAGGTGGTACAGTAAGAGTGGTACAGTAACAGTGGTACAGTAAGAGGGGGTACAGTAAGTGGGGTACAGTAAGAGGGGGTACAGTAAGAGTGGTACAGTAAGAGGGGGTACAGTAAGAGTGGTACAGTAAGAGGGGTACAGTAACAGTGGTACAGTAAGAGGGGTACAGAAAGAGGTGGTACAGTAACAGTGGTACAGTAACAGTGGTACAGTAAGAGGGGGTACAGTAAGAGTGGTACAGTAAGAGGGGTACAGTAAGAGTGGTACAGTAAGAGGAGGTACAGTAAGAGAGGTACAGTAAGAGGTGGTACAGTAAGAGGTGGTACAGTAAGAGGTGGTACAGTAAGAGGAGGTACAGTAAGAGGAGGTACAGTAAGAGGAGGTACAGTAAGAGGAGGTACAGTAAGAGGTAGTACAGTAAGAGGAGGTACAGTAAGAGTGGTATAGTAAGAGGTGGTACAGTAAGAGGTGGTACAGTAAGAGGAGGTACAGTAAGAGAGGTACAGTAAGAGGTGGTACAGTAAGAGGAGGTACAGTAAGAGTGGTACAGTAAGAGGAGGTACAGTAAGAGAGGTACAGTAAGAGGAGGTACAGTAAGAGAGTACAGTAAGAGAGGTACAGTAAGAGGAGGTACAGTAAGAGGAGGTACAGTAAGAGTGGTACAGTAAGAGGAGGTACAGTAAGAGGAGGTACAGTAAGAGTGGTACAGTAAGAGGAGGTACAGTAAGAGGAGGTACAGTAAGAGTGGTACAGTAAGAGTGGTACAGTAAGAGGAGGTACAGTAAGAGGAGGTACAGTAAGAGGAGGTACAGTAATAGTGGTACAGTAAGAGGTGGTACAGTAAGAGGTGGTACAGTAAGAGGAGGTACAGTAAGGGAGGTACAGTAAGAGGGTACATTAGAGGTGGTACAGTAAGAGTGGTAGTGTAACAGGTAAGGAGGTGGTACAGTAAGAGGTGGTACAGTAAGAGTGGTACAGTAAGGGTAGGTACAGTAAGAGGTGGTACAGTAAGAGGTGTACAGAATCATAGTAAGAGTGGTACAGTAAGAGGTGGTACAGTAAGAGGGGTACAGTAAGAGGTGGTACAGTAAGAGGTGGTACAGTAAGAGTGGTACAGTAAGAGGTGGTACAGTAAGAGGTGGTACAGTAAGAGGAGGTACAGTAAGAGGAGGTACAGTAAGAGGAGGTACAGTAAGAGGTGGTACAGTAAGAGGTGGTACAGTAAGAGGAGGTACAGTAAGAGGAGGTACAGTAAGAGGTGGTACAGTAAGAGGAGGTACAGTAAGAGGAGGTACAGTAAGAGGAGGTACAGTAAGAGAGGACAGTAAAGAGGCAGTAAGACAGTAAGAGGGTACAGTAAGAGGAGGTACAGTAAGAGGAGGTACAGTAAGAGGAGGTACAGTAAGAGGTGGTACAGTAAGAGGAGGTACAGTAAGAGGAGGTACAGTAAGAGGAGGTACAGTAAGAGGAGGTACAGTAAGAGGAGGTACAGTAAGAGGAGGTACAGTAAGAGGAGGTACAGTAAGAGGTGGTACAGTAAGAGGAGGTACAGTAAGAGGTGGACAGTAA